>APFE031709435.1:283152-395922 GCA_000404065.3 Pinus taeda
TATAAAAATTTTGTGGAAAATTATTTTTGCCACGCTGAAATCTAAGATTTGCAAGTCGAAACACGAAATTGATATTTGGTTAGTAATTTACGATTTTCGTGGAGGTTTTAAGCACTTATCTTTTCAAAGTTTTCAGTTGCTGAATATCGTTTTTGGTCATGTGATTTAGCTGATGACAAATGATTGCTGGTCACGGTTTATTTTTCTATACCATTTAACAAGTAATCATTTCAGTAACAATCTCTCAAGGCACTGGTCTGCTAAATTAATCAAATCCATTTTAGTGCTTATCTTAATCGTGTCTCGTGTCTCCCAACCAATTGTTTGCCAGTTGGTCTTCATTATCTCATAGGGTCTACCCCCCTTAGCTGCGGGAGACAGGCTTAAACGGAGGGATCGGGGATTAGAGTGACAGCCCCCGGTCTGAGCGTTGTCGTGTCAATCTGCGCGACAACAAATCCAATAAGAAAATTTTGTGCTATGAGATAACGCAATTTTGTCTTCTAGACTCTAGAGGATTTTAGCTTGTGGTGGTTGTCCGTATGGCCCCATTTTTAAATCTAGTGCCCGGTATATACATACCACATTTTTCTTAATTGTCAAAGGAAGCATTTTATTTATTAAAAAAAATATTTTGAATAATTGTTCCTCGAGTATTTTATTTTTCTCAAAGGTCATAAACCTGTACGCAGAAAAATCCAAAATTCTTCTTTGCGTGTGAGAAATGTAAGTGTGAAACTGATCTCCACGTGACAATTTTCAGGTCTTCTTTTGCAATGTTGCATTTATTTGTAGATTATTTTTTCTTGTGTAATGTCAAGTGTATTCCATAGAATATATGTTAGTTTTTGTGGTTGAGTATCTCAATTGTGCAAGATCATATTTGTTCCAGTTGCTGAGGAGAACCTGTTAAAACTTGACGAACCAGATTTGGTAAGTTATGTTAAAATGCAGCACAAGTTTCTATCTATATTCTTGTTGCTTCTTAAGCATGTAACAAAAGTATTCCAAATTGAAGTGTAAATGCATTTTCTTATATCATCAATGAAGTTTAGGTGGGTAGATATGAGAGTTTGAGGGATATTGGCACTACTTCATGCAAATTTGTATCTTTGCTATGTAGCTAGACTGCAGGAGACAATCATGATTTTTTACTTGTGCAGGACCGATTTGATCATCCTTACATATTTCTCTTGTTTTATGGAATGGATGCTGCTGGAGACTTCATCCCCATAAAACAGTTGCGTGAGAAGTATAACAGGCTACGACATGAAGTGCCTAGGGAGTATGATGGTAATAATGTCGATGGTAACAAAGGTACCTAATAGTTGGGCAGATTAAATGCAAAAGGAGCAGGTTTTAGTTAGGTTTGCAAAATGATTGCAGACCTCTCAAGTTATATGCTTACTAGCTTGCTTACACATTAATCTCATCTGCGTGATGGAACCTACTACCTACCAGGATACCTGTATATTCAACTATACTGAGCCCGGCGAGCCTGTTTCTATTCATCCAGTTGCTTGTAAATGTTTATGGAAAGAAGTGCCCAGAGCTCTATTGATATTTAAAAAATGTTAAAATTATTCTTGAGATATGTTACGTTTTACCACCCAACAATATTCATGATATGTTCATGAATGTATGCTCATTCCGAAATATCAGACAGGAAACTTGACTGTCTTTTGAATTGGTTTTTATGTCCACGAGGGACCGAAAGAAAATATAAAACACTTCTTCTGAATGCATATGCTAGAAATTATTTAATTTTATTTGCATAGTCACCAGCAACTGTAGCTCAATAACTTTATTGTGTGTCCTTGAGAAAATTACAGCTTAATATATATGATAGGATAATCTTCAATATTCGTGCGTTATTCAAAGATATATTATTGCAAATATACTATAAATTTAATTGAAGCTAACTTTTAGAAACTGTTAAAATAGTTTATGGACAATTATACTGACATGACAGCTAAGGTTTCATTGGACTTATGTGTTCATTTTCGGTGCCAGTGGCCATGAATTTAAAGATGTAGCTATAGGGCTTCTTGGGATAAAAAGGTCCTAGGTGAAGCGATGTATATCCAAATATACTTGATTTTCCAATACTGAAACATTTTGCTTTAAAAGGAGGCTGTCACTTGTGGATGTGCAAGGTGTGGGGGCCAGGGTAAGTTAGCAAGGACCTATGGCTTTGGGTTAAGGTCTGAATATTTCTTCAATAATGGTAAGCCTAACTTTTGAATCAAAATCTGGATATTTCTTCAATAATGGTGGCTTAGCTTTTGAGCATGTACTGTTGATTTCTTACTCTATTATAGGGTGAAACTCCTAAACCCACCTTTACACGTTTGGTCAACAGAGGTTATTCAACAAATTGCTAAATACCCTTGGAGCGTCTATGTTAGAGATTGGTTTTCTTGTCCTTTTGGCAAGTAGCATTCGATGCAACCTATTGAAACTCTGGGAAATTGTTAGACACAGGCTTTGTTGGATAGCTTGATTGAGGGGATAGAAAGAGTTGTAGTTTAAATGTTTTATGAATTTATTTATTTCTGACCACTTAAAATAATGTGAAGGGAAACTAGTTATTTTAACATAAAGTCCAGTAAAAATCATTTTGGATTGATAAAATTGCAGATATCAAATTTAGTATTGGACGATTGAGTTAAAAAGATATTCAAGGGTGTTCAATTATTTTTTGGTATAATGCTCGACTTTATATTACTGAATCAAAAGGATACATATGATTTTTTTATGTGCTATTGGCCGCGATGGGAAACCAGTCCAATAACACAAGTTTAGCTTCTTAAGATTGCAGATGTTTTTCTTGACTAACTTGTCCAACAAAATAAAAGGATGACTAGAACTATTGTGCATACCATAACAAAATTGATGGCTCTGCCCCGAAGAGCCATTTAACTAGGACAATAAGTTTCCAACTGCTCCATAGCTAATTTAATGCTTTGTAGGGAACAATAGTATGACAAAATATTAACCAAGTGTCTGCGTCCTTTATGGGACTTCGAGCCAAAAGGTTGAGCGAAGCATTTGACCTCCACAATCCCCACGGTTGGTTGCTTTGAGCAGGGATGGAGTTATGATTACCCACCAACCATCGTTGTTGACCCGGACCATTGGAGCACTAGTGTAGACTGCCCCATGGAGCTTTAAAACCTTGGCTGATTTCACTACAAAGAGATTCCTCAAGTTCCTTACAAGCTCTTCCACATGATGCCTGAAGATGGTATGTCATATACTTCCAAAAAGCGTTGACCTAACTCCAATGAGAAGGAAATTGAAGTCATTTGGACCCAGTTGTTGTCGACGAAATGGTCCAGGAATGGCTTCCACATTGCGCATTGAGATGGTATGCCTTGCACGCCCACATAACGCCAACTTGACCCCATCGGGAGACCAATTGAAGAATATAGGAACCAATTGCTTCTTATTTCAATCCAAGGCGGCTCATGAGTCGTGAATGAATTGGCTCTTGTATACCATGGAGGGGAATTCGATAGTCGAGGCCGAGGTTGAACTCTTAGCCTTGCTGAGCATGCCCAAACAGCTCCAATTGAGCTTTGTCACCCTTCTCCAATTGCACAAACCGCCACTAAATTGCTCAACTAACAGATTAGTAAGGAGATAGATAGCCGAGACCGAGATTTGCCCCTTTGTAGCTACAACTTGCAAATTCTAAGAAAACATAGGATGTTTTGGGAAGGCCATATGAATATGGTAAGCCCAAGGGGCCATTGAAGATGCCAAAACCATTTTACAAGCATTGGAGGTCGAGGATGGCTGAGAGTCCAACCAATTGCTACAAAAACATTCCACCTCCATGACAACCACAATATACTCAAGAACGCGCCAATTGTTAAATGCAAAGAGAGGAGTAGCATCAAAGGCATATTTTCTCTGAATTGATACCACCAAACACATTGTATGTTGTGACAAATGGCCTCTGATGGAGGTGGCAGTGGATGGAAATAGACTTGAGGGACGGTGTTGGCTCGCCATGATGCCACCCTTGTCTTGCATAACAAGAAACCACTACAAGTCATAATGAGAAACCATTATTATCCCGTAAGGCGAGTTAATTATAAAGTACGACGACCAAGATTTCATCGATGTAGGCATGATATCAAGGTTAATCCAAGCATGTTGTAAGGTTGACAACATGGCCAGATGCCTGTTGATTGCCTTTGGCCTTAAATGCATGTTGATATTCGTCAGCGTTGAGCACCTGCAGTGGGGGAGAAATACTGAAGTGCAGTGGTGAGGTAGGCACATCGTAATGGAGCAGGGATTTGTTGAGACCATTGCACATCTAATGGAGGGCTCTGTGAGTCCAAGGCGTATTTTGCCAGGGCATTTGCAAGTTTGTTTCTGGAGCTGCATATATGGGCCAACAAGGGAGCTTGAAGATGACGGAGCAAGGAAGCTACCTTGGATAGGTGAGCTTCTATGTGCCGATTGCTAGAAATTTTTGAGAGGATGATCCATATTGTATTTTCTTCAGTATTGATATGATGAGCAAAGAGTCGCCTTCAATGAGGAGCTGGTGGTAGCCATTTCTTTATGCTATGCATAGGCCATGTTTTAATCCCCATAATTCAACTTCGTTATTAGTAATGGAACCCAACTTACCTACAAATATGTGGATAATTTGACTAGAGTAGTTCTTGAAGACACTTCCATAGCTAGTTGGACCAAGGTTGCCCCTGGAGGTGCCATCAAAGTTGAGCTTAATAAAACCTTGTGGTGGGGGAGACCAGGAGGAGGGACTATCAAGGCAAGGTGAATGAGAAGTGTCGTGTGGGAAGGAGGGACAAGAGCTTAGTCCAAATTGTCTTATGATGCTTAGTTCTTCTGGTGGGCCTTCTCAATTTTGTGTAGTCCATTGTGAGGAGGCAATTATCTCTTTGAGTTGAGAAAGGATAAGGTTCCAAATAATATCCAGGGAGGCATATGAGTTTTTAAAAATATGAAGTTTCTTTCTTTCCAAACATTCCAAGTGAGAAAGTCAGGGACGAGAATCCATGCTCTGTTTAGAACAATACTTTTAGAGGGAAAGTATGTCCAATTTCCAAGGAGGCATTGATTGAGTGAGAGGGTTCTCTTGGAGATTGGAAGAAGGCTATCTTTTCCTAGAGTTTGGAAGAGGAAGAGAATGTAAGAAATAGGTGTGTAAGGTCCTTTGACTAGTTCATGCATAGCGGGCATATTGATGAGCCCATGAAACCTCTTCTCTGAAGTTTATCCCATGTTAGAGTTTTGTTCTTCAGGAGCAACCATAGGAAAAGTGTTATTTTCGGCCAGTGCCTCATTTTCCAAAGGTGCCCCAAGTATGATTGGTATTAATAGGCTGAGCTTGGGTGAGGATGCAACAAGCTTCTTTGAGTTTGAAATTTCGGAAAGGTCCATAGCCCCAACACAATATATCATTATCAGTATTCACTGTGATGATTCTGGTTTGCAGGATTGGTGACAAAAGTTATTTGTCTTCCTTGTGAGTATTGAGATATTTTAGATCATGAATTTTGCACTTTCGCCATGTAGAATCGAAGGGATGGTTGTGCCAATATTGAGCCATCACAGAAAGCCCTTGCTGATTAAACTGCTCTTGAAGTTGTTGCAAATTGGGAAGGGATGAGAGCTTGGGCCATTGATTCCAAGAGTTGTCTCATAGAAGAGCAGTCCATCCATTTCTAATTTCCCAAAAACATTATCTTGGGTTAGATGTTTTTTTTCCATGTTGCATTCCAAATGTGTGAGCCTTTAATGTCTATCATCATTCTGACTCACTGCAAGGAGTGAACACCTTGGGCATACTTATTTGTCCACATTCGGCACCATAACATTGAAGGGTGTTTTAGCCATTTCCACCAAGTTTTGGCGCTGAAAGCTTTACTAAGGGTCTATGGATCACATAAACCTATTCCTCCGGCAGATTTGGGAAGACAAATCTCATCCAAGGCTATCAAGGCCCATTTTCAATTCAGATGGGCGCCTCCCCAAAGGAAGGAACGTTGAACGCTGCAGAGCTTGGAGAGGATAGCCTTAGGAACCGCTAAAGCAGAAAGAAGGTATGAAGGCATTGCCTAAAGCACGAATTTAAGTAGAGTGTTACGACCTGCTAGATTGAGGGCTCTAAAGGTCCAACTAGAGCACTTGGCTTCAATTTTAAGTAGCAGTTCTTCCCAGGCTGAGAGACGCGAGGAGTTGTAAGTGAGGGGGGCTCCAAGGTATTTGGATGGAAGGGAGCTCTTCTTGAAACCAAAGATACGGGAGATGTGGACCTGAACCACATGGGGGGTATCAAAGAAAAAAAAATGTGATTTACTATTGTTAATTTTTGTGCCTAAACCAGTTGCAAAATTGTCTAGGATCTACTTGAATGTGAATGTGTCTCGAAGAGAGGGATGCCCCATTAGTAGTGTATCATCGATGAATTGCTAGTGAGTCGATTTTTGGTGTATGGAGCCAAGAGGAAGTTTGTGCAAGCGATTGTGGGAGACGATAGACTTGATGGAGTGGCTTAAGCCTTCTGCCATAAGGAGAAAGTTGTAGGGGTAAAGGGGATCTCCTTGTTTAATGCCTCGAGAGGGGGTAAAATTAGGGGAGGGTAAGCCATTGACCAAAATGGAGAAGAATGCTTTGGATATGAGCGACATTACCCAAGGATATCCATTTGTCATGAAATCCATATGCTTTTAGGGTATGATAGATGTATTGCCAACTCACCTTATCAAAAGCCTTGGACATATGAATCTTGAGGAGCATCCCTGATTGCTTTGAAGAGCAAAGTGAGTGTATGTGTTCCTAGACCAAGATGAGGTTGTCCAAAATTTGTTTGCCTTCTACAAAGCCTGTTTATTCAGGGTAGATATCAGGGGGAAGTAGCTTAAGGCGATTAGTAATTGCTTTCAAAATTATTTTGTAAATCGCATTAAAGAGGGCAATGGGACGAAATTTGGTAGTACAGGAAGTTGCAGATGATTTCAACATCAGGGAGATGAAAGAAGCATTGAAGGCAATTAAGAGTGAGGTAGTGCATCAACAATTTTCCACTACTTGCCATACATCTTGTTCTAGGATTTTCTAGCATGATTGATAAAATTCAACAGTGAATCCATCAGGGCCATAAGCCTTTTTTTTTGGGCATGTTCATTACCGTTGCCTCCACCTCTTGAAGAGTGATTTCTTTTAGTAGCATGGAATTTTGTTCTTCCAAAATAAGATGGGGAATGTGTTAAGTTACTTGGTTGATTTCCTTGCGTCTATCCAGGATTGGCTTCATGAAGAGGGACCAAAGGTGTTGAGGTAGGACTTGCATAATTGCTTTATGATCCTCCACCACTTGGTTGTGTTGATCTCTCAAGCGGCTAATGCAATTATGATGCCAATAATTTATCATGGACTAGTGGAAAATTTTGGATTTTGTTCCCCTTTTTGCATCTATTTTACTCTTGTTATTTTCTTAAAGAGGATTTCTTCTTGTGCCAGTCATTCATTTAATTGAGCCTTTATAGCCTCTTCAGAAGCTTTTAGTTTCTTTGTTCTTCCTTCATTGATGATGGCTTCTTGTACTTCAATCATCTCTATCTCCAATTTTCACTTGTCCTGAAAGATTTTACCAAAGTCTTATACATTCTAGTTCTTTAGTTGTTGCTTAATATACTACAATCTTTGTTGGAAGTGATACATAGTTCTGCCTATGATAGTCATTGATTCTTGCCACCATTTTTCCATATTGCTGAAGAAATTCAAATGGTGAAGCCAAAATGTTTCAAATTTGAAGGGCTTGTTGTTGGGAGATCTTGACCATCCGAAATTGAGGGTGATTGGCCAATGGTTTGATCTGTGACTGGGAAGGATTAGAGTGTCCATGTTGATACCTGCTAAGAGGATGGATTTAGAGTGGAGCAACTAATCTAGCCTCGAAACCACCTACTGATAACCCCCTCGCCGATTGTTCCAAGTGTGGATTCCATTCAAGGCAGGAATATCTACCATCCTATACTCATCTATGAAGGAATTGAACAAGGAAGTGTCTTCATCCAGTGTGTGAATACCTCCTTTATTTTCCTACAAGGAGCGAATAAGATTGAAATCTCCCCCTAATATCCATTGATTATGGCAGACCATATGATCCACTGATGCAAGGTTGGAGAGGGAGGGTGAGGACAATAGGCATTGGATATGATACCACTTTGGGAGGAACCAATAGGTTGGAATCTAGTTGAAATAATTCTTGGAATGGAGGAGTCTTGAAGGGTGACATAAGAGGGATTCTAGAGAATTGCTAAGCCTCTTGATGCTCTCGTTGAGCTTTGGGAGAGGATTTCACAGTTTTTCCAGAAAGCATTGACCATTTGTCTAAGACTTGCGTGGATGCATTTGGTTTCTTGAAGCAACAAGATGCTTGGATTCTCTCAGGAAAGAAAATTCGTAAGAATGTGATGCCTAGTTTTTCCATTAAGGCCTCACACATTCCATGAGACCATTTTCATTGAGAATGATGGAGAGGGGAAAAGAGTATTTAGGGGTGCTACTCCACCCGAATTAATTAAGAATCCACCAAGGTCCTGAAGGAGTTGGCCATTGGTTTTTCAACCCTTCTTCTTAGGTTCCTTAATGGCTAGGGTTTGGTCTTGAGGAGAATTTCGTTTGACTCCTTGCGAAGACGATGAAAAAGATGGAGAGGGGGTATTACCTTGCATTTGCATTTGAGCTAGGTTAAGGAGAAAATCTTGATGTTGACGATAGGCCCGAGCCACCAATTAAATCTGTTCTTCAGGGATGGTAGTTGGGTCCTTATGCTCCCATTCTTCTGCTAGTTGTTGTAGATTGATGCTCTGCAATTTGAGATCTGCTAGGTCTTCCTTGTCATATATTATATATAGTATATAGATATATATAATGTAAACAGTAATAATAATAAATAAATAATGGTTAACTAACTAATAGTTAGTATTGAAGAGACATGTTCTAAGGACATGTTCGTTTGTGAAGGGGCACCTACCTAAGGTATATAAGCAGACCCTCACCCTCATTTGTAATCACCTCATATCTTTTGTACAATTCTTATATAATATATTGTTCTATAATGGATATTTACATATACCATATCTTCTAAGTATTTCGTTGTCTATACAAACTTTGTTTGTAACATTTGTAGAGCATTCATTTGAGTATGCGAACTTTTTTCGTTACATTGGTATCAAAGCCACATTGTTTGATAACTACCTTGTGGCCATCAAGTAATCGTCAAGTTCCTTGTCCTTCAATTAAGGATTTTAGCTAGAACAATTGGAGGTTCTTCATTCTACAGGTTTCTACTCCTCAAGCGCTTTCCATTTATAGAAAAAAAAGTTATCTTCTAATATTACTATATATTAGAGTGTATACACTAAATATATATTAAAAACAATTAAAAAAAAACATAATTAAATATATATATTATTATATTATTATTACTAAAAAGAAAAAGAAGAAGCAACACTTGCCTCTCACCACTCAATCGCCTTTTGTAACTGTCGACGACCATCAACAACAGGGTCGGCTCGGTAACCTCGAACCTTTGCATGCCCACGATCGTTGTCCCTCGTTGAACTCTCACACCATGCTCGTTGCACATCTGCAACCGCCCCCCTCATAGATCCTCACGTCATAGCCATAGGAAGACCACAACAAATGCAACCACTGCAACCACAATCGCCCTGCAAACAATTGCACAAACTTGGCGACCATGGCATCACTCGTTGTGCTTCTCATTGTCACCAACGTAACCCCATTGTCGTCATTGGGTGTCTTAATGACCGCTTTCTCATTCACCATCTGCAACTAAGAAAACATGAGCCGCTCTAGCCTTCATTCGTATGACCGCTTGCAAGTATGCCATCCACTCCCGTCAATCATTCCACACACATCCACAAACATCGAACTATAGGACATCGCTCAATCATTGTGTTTCCAATTCCGTTTTGTTGCATATGATTCAGCCACAATCAACTATTCCTTACTCCACATGCGCAGTCCCTCGCAACCATACAACTATTGTATGTTCATCTGTACCTGCAATTTGTTTATGCAATGTTGTGGGACTTAAAACTAGATCACAAGCCAATTTATTTATGTTTCTCTTGGATTAGAAAGAAACAATTAGAGTAAAAAATTCATCATGTCCAACAAAATCTCCCTCAGGGCAAAATTATTTTTACCCCAGAAAATTGTAATACCTTCAAAATGACACTAGAGAGGCTCTTCGAGAAGGAGAAAATCACACTTCACAGCCTTCATAGTCATGAATTAACACATTTAATTCAATGCACACTTGCAAAGTGTAAAAGAGCAAAAATTAAGAAGTCTGAAACAAATTGCTTTCCAGTTAATGCTTGGTTTGACGAGGAATGCAAAAAGGCAAGGAGAATCTGAAAAGAGTCAAACAAGGATAACATAAAGCTCAAAGCTTACAAGCAATTATTAAGCAAGAAAAATGTCGATTTCATGGTTTCAAGGAGGCAAGAACTAATCTTCTTTGCGAAAAATAATCCCAAATTATTTTGGAAGGAGCTCCAACTGAAAAGGATACAAACTGGAAATAGTATTACATCTTTTAAATGGTTTGACTATCCAAGACAACTCTATGCGCAGGTTCCCAAGGTTGACCCTCCCCCCTTGGTCAACACTGATACTAAACTCTTCACGGTACAAGAGGTAGAGATGGGTATCAAGAAGTTGGGTGTTGGAAAAGCAAAAGACTTAGCTGAACTCCAAGAAGAATATCTGAAGTGGGGCTCAAAGATTTGTGCACCTCACATTACAAAAATATTCAACAACATCATAGAACATGGACTCCCCGCAGATTGGACAACTAGTCTAGCAATACCTCTTTTCAAGAGCGGTGACGTCAATAATCCCTCCAATTATAGGACCATTATGATAAACTCTTTGTTTGCAAAGCTATTTGGAAGCATGCTAAAAAACAAAATTAGCAAGTGGGCAGAAGAAAGAGATAAGTGTGTTAAAGGGCAAGTAGGTTTTAGACCTAAACATTCCACAGTTGATCATTGTATAACTTTAAAGCACGTCATTGAAAAATTTTGGGAGAAAAAGGAAGAAGCCTTTTGTTGCTTTGTTGATTTCATAAAAGTGTTTGACTCGGTTCCTAGGGATAAGATTTGGGATAAAATGGAGGAACTTGGGGTTCCTAAACATTTGAGAACAGTTGTGCATAGGTTGTATGAAGAGGTGAAAGTCAAAATTAGAACTTCAACATGCATTTCTGAAAGTTTTAGAAGTGATATCGGGGTGAAGCAAGGTTGCCCGTTGTTTCTTACCCTTTTTGGTTTATATATTGACAAGCTTGAGGAGTGGTTAAATTCCCAAGGGGCTGATGGTATCTATTTGGGAAAGTTTGTTATAAGGCTTCTTTTGTATGCAGGTGACCTTATTCTGATAGCTAAATCAGCTCTTGGTTTGCAAGAGCACTTACTATCCCTTGAGCATTTTTGTAGAAGTGTGGGGATGCAAGTCAATATCAACGAAACAAAGGTAGTGGTTTTATCTAAGAAAAGAAAACATAACCAGCATACGTTCTACTTTTAAAGCAACATTTTAGAAGAAGTTGCGTATTACAAATACCTCGGAATTGACTTCAACAAAAATCTAAGTTGGAGTGGTTGTAGAAAGAAAAGAACTTTGGGGGGGTTGGAAAGCATTTTATGCTTTTCAAAATAAGTGTAGAGAGACAGAGTTATGGGACTAAAAAACCACTCAAACTCTTTTTGGGCTTCTAGTGATTCCGGTGATTCTCTATGGTTGTGAACTATGGGCCAGCAGTACATATGACATGTAATGGAGACAAATTGAGAAAATTCAGAAGTGTTTGGTTACAATAAATTCAGGATTTAAAATGTTGTTCCTTATGTTATCTTGTTAAGTGAAACAGGGATTGCTCCTATTGAAGCAATTGTTATGGTGCAAGTCATAAGGTATTTAAAAAAAATTGAGCAAATGGAAGAGGGTAGATGGCCAAAGGTTGTCTTTAATGATAGATTGTGCAAGAGAAAAAAAATTTGGATACAGCAAAATAACAAATGGTTTAGTAAATGGGATATTTGTTTGAACGTGTGTCCCATAAACAACAAAGAGATCAAAGCTTTTGTTATGGAAAAGTTCCACAAGCGTACTTGGAATAAGGAGCTACAAAGAAAGAAAAAGTATTATATTGAAGTGTTTAATCTCACTCATAGTCATCAACCAAAAACATACATAGAGGCCAATATCACTTGGAGAGCCAAAATTCTTATTGCTCAGTTAAAGACTAATTCTCATCAACTTCGTTGTGAAACAGAGTGCTAGAAAAGGCCAAAAGAAGTGTGGGAGGAAAGAGTGCATTTTTTGTTATTCCGGAAAAGTGGAAACAGAAAAACATTTCATTTTAGAATGTGAGGCTTTCAAAGACAACAAGGAAAGTTATGCAGATATGCTGGCAGCTAGCTTTTGGGATTATTTAGCTAGGGATTTGTCGAAAAGTTGAGAGCATTTATTTTGAAGCTTCACAGAAAAAGGATCGAATACATCATGCAAATGAAGAAAAAATATGTCCCATATTATCTTTAGCCTCATGGACGTTAAAATAGTTTCTTTTTTTTTTCTTTGTGAATCATACACACTATTGTTCAATCTGACCACATAATTAGTCTAAACTAGCTCTTATAAAATAAAAATGCGTCATTATTTAAAAGGTTACATCACTAAGTTAGCATGTTCATTTATGTTGGTCAGGAAGCTTCTTAACTCATATACATCACTTAACGAGTACACGTTGCCTTTTCGGTTTACATTATTGATTGGTCAAATAATAATCAAGATGAAAATGATTCCCATTTATAAACTCATAACGAAATGTCACTCTTAATATGGAGGAAATATGGGGCACCAATAAGAAGAAGGATCCCCTTGCTGAAAAAATCAAAAATGAACTGCTGAGGAGGAATTATGTTGACATTCTCCCTTCCCAAATGCACCCGACGTGGGAGAATGGAAGAATTGAGAAAGCTTACATAGCCAAGAGACTTCATAGATTTATCCTTCACGCTAGTTTGATTGACAAGCTAGGCATGCCTTTCTCATCAATTGAGAACGTTTTCATTTCGGATCATAGACCGATTTTATTAGGATGGAAGGAAAAGGGCTTTAGGAAAGGATACTATTTCAAATTCAATAGAATAGTCCTAGAAGATCCAGCTTTCAACGACCTTATAAAGAAAGCATGGAGCGAGATGGTGTCCTCTAATCCCTTTCCGCTTTTGATGACTTTCAGAGATAAAATGGATCACATGCGAAAGGTGGTAAAAGACTGGCAATTTAAGAAAAGGCAATCCAACAGAAATGATCTTAGGAAAATTCAAAAAGAATTGGACAGAGCTTCGGAAGCCATGACTGCTCATCGCCTATCCTTCAAAGAGAGGTGTCACATAAAGGAGCTTCAAAAGAAGAAAATAAAAATTTTAGATCAGGAGGAATCTTTTTGGAGGTTGAAAAGTAGGGCGATATGGCTAAAAGAAGGGGATAAGAATACAAATTTTTTCCATAAATTCGCAAACTCCGGGTGTGAAAAGAATTCTATATGGAAAATTAGTGATGGAAGAGGAGGTTTTCTATATTCTCAACAGGAAATATCAAATGAGGCAGTGAATTTTTTTGTAAATCAGTATAAAAGATCTGAAGAATGCAGGTTTCAAGATATTATGTGGGGAATTGAAGTGTTTCCTCAGATGTTTGATGAGGATATAAACGATCAAATCTTCTAGCCAGTGTCCGAGGAGGAGTTGCTAAAAACAATGAAGTCCTTTAAGAGAGACAAATTTCCAGGGCCGGATGGATGGACAATAAAGTTCTTCATTCACTTTTTCGATCTCATCAAAGTTGATCTGTTAAAAATGGTAGAAGCTTCCAGGATATCAGGCAATATCAACTAGAAGACCTCATCCACAAACATAGCGCTCATACCAAAGAAAGGAAATGCAGAGTCATTCGAGACTTCCGACCGATCTCACTGTGTAATATTAATTACAAAATTATCTCAAAGATCATTGCAGAAAGAATTAAAGCAACTCTGTCTAAATTCTTAACAAAAGATCAATACGACTTTTTACAAGGAAGAAACATCCTGGACGCGGTTGCAAATACACAAGAAGGTCTCTTTGCCATTCACTCCAAAAAAAGGGATGCAATCATTCTCAAGATTGACCTTCGTAAGGCATATGATTGCCTTCACTGGGGATTCATAAGGTGTTTACTTGCAAAGGTTGGCTTAAGAGCTAGCATGATAAATTAGATCATGCCTGCGTGGAGAAGGTGAATTATGTGATCATCATAAATGGGATCCGATCTTCCTTTTTCTCTGCTTCCAAAGGACTCTATCAAGGTTGTCCTCTTTCTCCGCTCTTATTCATTCTGGTTATGAATTCTCTCAGCCTCCATATCAACAAGGCTGTCATGGAAAACAGGTGTCAGCCCCTAAAAATTTGCAGGAACATCTCGATCTCTCATAATTTATTTGTTGATGATATTATAATGTTTGGAATTCTATGCAGATTCACTTGGTTATGTTTTTATGAAATCCTTTTCAATTTCCAGAAGGCAACAGGATTACAGATAAACAGGGCAAAGTCAATCATCTACCACAATGATCTCTGCCAGGAGGAGGTTGAATGGTTATCGGCTCTCTTTGGTATTGAGGCGCAATCTACCAGTCTTGGAATTAAATATTTGGGCTTTTAGTTAAAAGTAAATGGATATTCAAAGGTGGACTGGCAATGGATTCCAGATAGATATTACAAGAGGATATCAGTTTGGGAGTATAGATGCCTTTCGCTGGCAAGAAGGGTGATCCTGGCGCAATCTGTGCTAAACCAACTAGCAGTTTATTGGTCTCATTTATATTTTCTTCCAACGAGCATAATACGGTCAATGAATAAGCTTACTGCAAATTTTATTTGGGGTGGTCAAGCGGGCAAAAGGAAATATCACCTTTCAAAATTGTCCAATATCTCTTTGCCGAAGAGCATGGGAGGATGGGGCCTCTTAGATTTCAGGACTTTCAGAAAAGCTATGCTATGTAAGGCTCTGTGGAGAAGGATTTATGAAGAAGGACCTTGGAGCAACATAATTCGGAAATATTTGGGCAAGAAGGACATATCTTTCTAGTTCAGGAAAGGAAGGATCGACTCTCCTTTTGGCTCTTCAATATGGTTAAGCCTCCACAAGATCGAAAGTTATTTCCTGGAGAACTTAGTCTGGCGTTTTCAATCTCGCAAAAAGATTCTTATTGGGAAAGACCAATTTATGAGCGGAGCTGAGGTGATCGATGTACCTGTACCATTATTGAGTTTCCTTCACAGGAAAGGTTTTTTCTATTGGGACAGCTTAATTGAAGGTTGGCAGGGTCTGGTTCCTCTCTGGAAGGAAGCTGGATGCTTGGGCATGCAAGGTGATATCGCCCTGCAATGGGACCTCATCATGATGTGTTTCAGGAATTGTGGCATTTTTCGCTCGGCGGATTATGACAGTCTCATGTGGAGAAATTCGAAAGGGATGAACTCTATTCGTGTAAAAGACATTTACCAGAATTTGAGTGGTCTAAAGCAAGCTCCTCTCAGCCCTTCATTCCCACTCATCTTTTGGAAATCTGGTTGCCCTTCCAAAATGATTCTTTTCTCATGGTTGTCTTTTCATAATAGAAATCTCTCTTGGGAGAATTTAAGGAAGCAAGGATGGCAGGGTCTTGGCCTTTGTCCTATTTACAGGTCAGCAGAGGAAAACAATTATCAGCTATTTCTAAATTGCAATAAATCTCAGCAACTTTTGAAATCCTTGGAGGACTGCTATGGAATCTAGCATATGTCCCATGCTTCAATTAGCGAAGCGTTTCTATGGTGCAGTAAGCAAAAGGAGTCTTGGAGATCAGTTTTCATTATCTCTCTTTGGTGCATATGGAAGTGGTGCAACAGTTTCATCTTCAATGGCAAAACATCCCATTTTCTGGAAATTTTCTCCAATATTACTTCTCTCTATGAATCTATCCCGCAGAAGCCTCCCAAGCAAATGAATCAGGATTGTAACGAGCCCCCACGGGAGCTTTCTTCCCTGCTAAGAGCATTCTTCGATGGAGCTGAACAGAATGGAATATGTCACTGTGGGGTTCACATTCTAGTAGTCACTTTCTCATTCACTGAAATGGGGGAAGGGGATCCAACAGTAAAGCTGAGGCGATGGCCCTAGCTGGTCTTCTAAGTTTTTGTCTCTTTCTTAATTTACAGAATGTCTCAATCTTTGGAGACTCAAAAGTTATGGTGGATTATGTTCTTGGAAAAAATAACATTCTCAAGCCACAGCTTGTAGGATGATTAGACAGGATAAGGTTCTTGTGGAATAGATCGGAGGGAGGATCTATTCATCATATCAACAGGGCATTCTATCAGTAAGCAGATGTTTTATCTAAAAAGGGTCTTCAGAAGGTTCCAGGTTTCTGGTTTTTGCAGGTGGCTTATGAGGGGAAAATCTTTTCCATTCAGGATTTCTCTCCTCCAGATTTCTAGCTGTCTTTTTGGTTCCTCTGATCTCTTGGTACTACATTTTGGTCTCCCATCAATCGGTTTTATTTTCATATGATGTTGTTCTTCGTTTCTATGGCTGCAGGATTCTCCTACTATGCCTCTCCTATGACTTTTGAAGATTTTGTTGCTCGCTGTCAGCTCAGTTTTTCTGATTTCTGGGCATTGTTTTGCTTTTTTTTGGTTTTCTCCTCCATGACTATTATTTGTCAGATCTATATAGATTATATGTTTTCAATGGAGGGAAGAGCACTATATGGGCTATATGGGTCATATGATATTCCATATGAATGTACATTTATGCTTGTTTATATTTCTTATATAAATACAATCATGCTTTTTCATCCTGAAATAAAAATGAGAGAAGAGTAATCTAAGGTAAATATTAAAGAAACAATTTAATTTAAAAAAATGAAAGTTATGTTTAAAAAATGATATATTTTCTTCTCAAAATAAATAAAAAGAGAATTTTTCTTTATAAGGTGTTGAAGGTCCAAATAAAAAAGAGCTTTCTTATATTTTAAAAGACTGACTCATTCACGTTATAAGAATAAGAATATTAAATTGTGTAGAGTTATTTAAAAAAGAAAAGGAAAGGGGAGTAATATTTTAGAAAAAGATTAAAGAAAATATTATTATAAAAATTAGCAAAGGTTATTGTTAATTTTAAGTTTATTTAAAAATAAAACACTAATAAGAAAAGAGAAGAGAGTTACTTTTAGATAAGCTCTTCTCAAAAAAGTGAAATAGAGATAACTAATGTAATATTTCTTAAAATTTTTAGTAAATGTGTTAGTACACTATTTAAAATCAAAGGATTACTCACAGAAAGAGATATTATAATCTTTGTTAGTCTTATTGAAGATAGTAATTATGTTAGTACTAAATGTCTTAACCAATTAGTGATTCATGAATCAAATATAATTGAAACGAATTTTGTTGACACAAGTGAAAAACAATACGACATAAACAATCTACAACTAAATATCGGAAATTATACTTTTATCTTACAATTCACCGTGAAAACCTTATTTTTTTACAATAGTGACATTATTTTGGGTTCACCCTAGGTGGAAAATCTAGAGTCCTTCATCTTAAATATGAAAATGAAGCTTTTGACATTTTCATACAAAAAGAAAAATATAACACTACAAAATGTTACATTGAAGCCAAATTCAGTAACACAAGAATACATACAAGATATTTCAAAAATAATTTCCCAAGAAGGTAAAAAAGTACTACAAAACATGCAAATAGAAATTGACAAAAATCATTGTTGAAAAAAATGAAGAAGTTTCTCGGCTTAAAGGTCATAGTGAAAAATTATTTAATGCAAATTAAGAAGCTTAAGAAGTACAAGATCTTATTGGAAAACGAGGTACAACAACTTATCGATAAGGAAGCATCAAATGTAGAAGTCCAAGTTGAAGAGAAATGAATAAATACTAATAGAGTGAATATCACAACTCAAGAAGAAGAGAGTCAGTTGAAGAAAAGACGCACTTAGATGTTTCAGTTCAAACAATGGACATCCTAAGTCAAGGTTTTGTAACCAACTCAACAACATCGTCCCCTGAAGTAAATCAGAATATTGTCACACACATTATAAGGGAAAGACAAACCAAAATAACTCCTTATCTACATCTGAATCACAAGAACAAACATCTCAATCAATCAACGAATTTGTATCACTTAGAACATAAACAACAAACTTATGTTTCGAAGACTATTAATGTCAGTGCAATTCAGTCTTGTGATAACAATTCACACGAAGTATCCAATAACCACAGGATTCCACAAAAGATTAATCATTAGATGAATTTTGAGATAAAAAATGGGTCTCCTAAGAAAAATGTACAATCAAAATTCACTTTACGAGAATCAATCATATCTTTAAATATCAATGGGTTTACATATCTTTAAAGTCAATGATGTCTGACTCGAAAATATGATCCATTCGAATAGAAATCCCTCGACATAACCATGACAACCGTGCCTATACTAGGATCTTTATTTCGTAACTAGGTAATGTAACTAAATGGTGTTTTTCTTGTAGATCCATTTGAGTAGAGAAGGGAAAGGCAAGATAAATAGCGAGAAAAAAAATATATCATAGATATATATAAATGTCTCTGAAGGAACAACCTCTCTTGCTCTCAATAAGTCGAGGCCCCTCTTCCACTCTGGTAAATAAATAAGTTCCTAAGTACATTAGAGTAAATAAACAAATAAAGGGTGAAATAAGAGAAAGGATGCCTTTGTAGAGAGGTGAAGCAAGTATCTTTGTTGAGGTACTGACCAGGCTTGCTGGTAGCAAATCAATGCTTATGTTCTTGTAGTGACTCCATTGGGGCATTGGATAACCTTGTTGGTAACGAAGCAACAACAAAAATGGAAACTCAAACTTTGATCATCTTAAACTTGCAACTAGATATTACCCTTCTAGATCAAAACAATTGTAATATGGTAAGTTTTGCAAATGTGTTTAACTAAGGAAAGGAATAGAGGAGACTATATATATAATTGGGTCAAATGGGGAATCCAAGGTAATCCACTCGATGAATAAATACTTCCTGAAATACTGAGACCTTACACTTAAGGGTGAAACCTGAACAAAGAAGTTGGAGTTCTACCAATGTGTCGCCAGTGTTGCCGATGCGACAAACACCCTCCAAAAATTTTCCTATGCTTGAATTTTGGAGCTACTAAGGATCTTACGATATGTCATTTTATGGTCACTTCATGGTCAATTGATGCTTTGTTAAGTGTCTAAGCCTTCTTCTCAGATTCTGATTTTAAGTGTCCAAGTCATTTGCTCTCGCATGATTGATCCTTGATAAATGCATGAGCACATCTTTCTTGTGCAAGCCTAGACTGTCGACAATCAGTGCGCACTTTCTATTAACAGTCTCCCTCACTTTAGTTGCAATTGTACTTCTATTTTGGTGAGTTTTCCCAACAGTCGCTTTTGCACACCTTTGTTTTCGCAAGTGTCGCTTTCACTTTCGTGACTATTGTTTTTTTTAACAAGTGGCATTTCCATGTTATCTTCGCTTCGGCATGTGTCGCCTTCAAGTTATTTAGATTTTGCAAGTGTCATTTTCACATTTCATATTGTCGCAAGTGTCGTTTCTAGCTATTTTCACTCTTGTATGTGTCACACTTTTACACATCACTAGAGTTGGGTCTAGCACATGCTTCTACATTAGATGGTCCTACATATAAGAATATGTGCTAGACATATTCCAATAACTTAGCGCACTTTTTGGTCATAGTCAACACTTTTGTCACAACTTGTTTTCTAGGTGTTGTTATGATACGTTTCAACTATCATACTTAGAAATAAATATGTGTTCCTTTGTTGCAATGGTCATTAAAACACCATTTACTTGGTCATCCAACATGACCCATCCTAACTTCCATGTGTTATGGTGGTCCATGATACGTTTAAGTTATCGTACGTGGTGGGATGACATCACCTTGGAATTAGTGTGACATCAACAAGACTTTGTGGAGTTGGCAGAAGGCATAACATAAACTTTCCTATCAACTAATGGGTTTGCACCTACTATCTAATGCTAGTTTGGTTGCGCCCTTCCTAGGTTTGGGCACAACTAACAGAGAGCACCAAATGGAAGTTTTTCTTTTAATTATTTTCTTGCAACTAACAGATAGTTGACCTCCCCCTCTCCCCTCTCCTCCCCCCCCCCCCCCCCCCCCATGTTAGCTATTAGGAAGGCAAGGGGGCTATAATTAATATAGATCATTTATCCTACAAGGATGCCATGTAGAGAAGATTGGTAGAGAGGGATATGCACATTGTTTAGTAGCATCATAGACAAAATGTGAACCCCCCATATTAACTGTAAGAAGGCAAGGGGTCCCGCAATCAATGGGGTCCATTGATTTTGATTTGTTACATTACGCCGGGAGGGTTCCATTGGTTTAACTCGACCATGAAGATAGACGAAAAGCACCTAACATGAATCTTCCTAGTACTAGACGTTGACATCTTTGTCCTGTCACACACATTTGAAGTGATGCTCACCTCTCATCTTGGATCAGTGGTATTAGGCACACTAACATGGCAGATGCCATGAGTGAAATGGCATATTCACGTATGTTGCCTCATGACACCACATGGCGGTGACGCTGATGAGGAGGGGATTTAAGGGCCAAACTTTAAATGGGCATAATTTTTTATCCAGACATTTGATCAAGATAAAAATTTATATCGTCAGAAAGATCTTGATGAGATGAATGCAATGGTGTTATCCAAATTCAATTCCACTAATTTTGGGAAAGAGGGATTTTTATATCTCCATATTCATAAGGATACCATGGAGGTTAGTTTAATTTCCCATGCAGTCGAGATTAATCCAAGGGGGTGGGAAGGAGAATTACATCCTCATCTACCTAATTAGTGAATTTTAGTCTTGGATGTATTTTTTGCCTGTGAAGTGGTTGACAATGCCCTGAAGGGGAAAATGAATCACTAGCTTACTTGTTCAACTTCCTCAACTTCCTAGTGAGTGTGTTTTGGGTCCCCATGTGTTTTTTAGTTATATGAGTTTCACAAAGCTCAAGAGGTAAACACACACCACTAACTCACTTATTCTACTTCCTTAGTTTCCTAGATGGTATATTTTGTCCCCCTTCTATTTTTTAGCTCATGGTGGTGTCCAACAAATGCCTAAAGGAAACATATTTATTAGAAACTTGTCTTATTGTCGCATCCTCCTAGTCATAGTTTTTTTTTCCTCCTTGTGCCTTTTTAAACCTTTAGCAATGTCTTATGGAGTCTTAATGAGAAAAATGCATCAATTGTACTTTGAGTCAATCTCACTACTCCCTTTATCATGTGTTTTGTCCCTTAATGTTCTATTAACTTAATAAGGTCCAACGAATCTCTAGAGATCATAACACATCTCATACCTTCATCCTTCTCCACAATAATTGTCTCGTCAATGTGTTATTTTTGGAAGGTAAATTGCATCAATGCTTGCTTTGTTTTATTGTTGCATCCCCTCATTGAGTGTATTTTAGGTTGCCAATGTGTTTTCAACTCCTATCGAGTGTCAAGAAGCCAAACCAAATTTATTATAAGTGATTGGCCATAAATTATAAGAAACCAATCCAAAGTGGCTTAACCTTCTGAGCCCTTGAATTGGTCCTTGGACTAGACTAGGAGACCAATTTAGTATTACACAAGTTGAACCATTGAGTCCAGGATTGGTCTTGACTTCAACTGGTATGTGGCTTGTGTGGAAACCATATGCCTATGGTGGGTGAACACCACTAAAAACATAAATATAAAACATCCCTCCATCCAAAACTCTGATCATAAATTAAAGCTCCCCCTACCCTCCCCTCCCCCTCTCCCAACTTCTACTTCCCTCACAACTCTCTATTTGAGATTTTGTGAACATATATAAGAATTTGGCATTATTAGGTTGTGGTGAAGGATCCTGATTAGGAGCGGGGTTAGATAATTTTGGCATGTTCTTTGTGAGATATTTTTAATTGTATTGGCATCTGATTCAAAGGTCCACTATTGTTGACAAGCTTGGAGGGGATTTGAGACTATATTGTTGTTCCAATTTGAAGGTGTCTTTATACCTTCATTAATGTTCTTATAAAAGTGTAGCTTTTAGTTTTAGAAAATAGGTAATGTTACTTTTGAAATTATGGATTTGTTTTATATTTAATACATAACCATGGCCCTGTTGATCTGCTTTTCCTATTTATGACCATAGTCAACCTCATAGGTAGTATTCAAGATTCCCTCTATGTTTTTTAGATGTGGTACTTCTCCTTCTCCCTCAAATTTTCAATATACTTTTGCAAACAATAAAATCAAAGATTTCATTCTATACACACACACACACACATATGTGAACAGACCAGATGGTTGAAAATAAAAGGTAACAAACAAATTATAGTTTAAAAATGATAACCGCACAAATAGAAATAAATAAACTCATCATATCACACCCATCCATTTAGACAACGAGGGAAATATATTTGAAGCAATATTCATAGAAAGAAGATAATACTCGTGATCCAAAATTCCAAAGAGATTTAAATTATTTCGTTGATTCAAAATCATAATATGGATAGGAAAAAAATACATGAGATTTCATGCTTATATAAGGTCTTGAAACCACAAATGTTATGAACTCTTGAAATATCTCTTTGCGAGAGTTAAATAATTTTAAAAATGGTGTCAAAGTTTGAATAAGTGTGTTCTTATCACACAACACAATTTTCTCGATACTTGAACATTAAAAGAAATGTGTTCGTCCAAATGGACTAGGATGAGGCTATTGTGGACCAAATAAAATAATAGTAGTAAATAAATTTTCAAAGGAATGATGGATGCAATGATCTCTCTCCTCTAGGCATCCAGGTCTTGGAGTATATATATTTAAGAGGTGAATTTCTTGATGTAACCATTTTTTATGGTTATTCTAGATTGGCAACTTCTATTAAAGCTCTTTTAATCAAATCTTGATATACTTTCTTCTTCAATTTCTTTAAATTTTGAGTGTAGTTGCTCAATTCTTGTCATATTTACTATTCTTCCAATGCACTTTCATATAAATCGCACCTTTAGTCTTACATTATGGAGCCCTTAGTTGTTTAAAATCTTGGTTCATGAATGGAATTGATGCAAACACCCCTTCATCATCTACCATATTCTTCATGGAAGTGAATCGAAAAAGACAAGTCGTTCATTGAAACACAAGATAATGAATTCGTCTCACATCGGATTTCCACATTTTTCCTTGCATATAAAGAATCCTTTAATGCATCATGAATTACCCTTGAAAGGTGCACAAAGTACTTAATATTTACAAAAATTCCACAAAGTATAGAACCCTATAGAGAGAAACCAATCTTGAGTGGTTAGACTCTACAAAATTTCTAATTGTTTGATGTGTGAAGGTACAAAATGGGTAGAGGAATGGAATGTGCAAAGGTTTTCCACACAACAATGTTAAATAATTAAGTAAAAGCATCAGTGTGGAATGGTAGGGTGTGCTAGAGTGCAGAAAGGAAACTTGTGTGGAGTGTTGAGCATAGTTTCGAAAAATGATAAAAATGAAAAATGACTAAGAGAAGGTAAGTTAATTCTGTGTGAAAATAAAACTTAGTTTAGAAAATGGATAATGGAAATAACGATAAAAATGGAAGGGATGGAGATAACGAATTAAACAAAAAAAAAATGGTGATTCCTTAGCATATGAGCCTTGTTTTTAATTCTTTAAAATGTTGGACAAAGTTGAGACATAGGAATATCTAATGAGAGGACGAACATGGTGAAATTCCTTTTTTTTCCTAATATATTTTGAAGGAGAAACTAGTATTGTCGGTCTTGTGAGAGGAAGTGCTACAACATTGAAACTGAATCTGAATTATTAGGACTTATTGGTTCTTTCATTATCAATAAGTGAATGTCGTTTGGCACTTTCCAAATTTCTAGTTTTGATCTCCATCTAGAGGGGTATAGGTTCAAGTATGGACCAAAATCACTCTAGTTGATATGTAACATTAAAACACATCAACATTTGTCTCCAACTATGGGATAATGACCCCCCATGTGGGTTGCTGAGAACACCATAATTTGACCAATTGTCTTCTCCATTGGGCTATGCAGTCATCCCAAATTGTTATCTTGATCCAACGAATGCTTATTAGGAAACATTTACTAATATATATTTTGGATCTCTTGCATTGACTAAGGGAGGGAAGAGGTGAGAGATGGAGCTTTAGAGCCTACACAAAAAGGGTTAGGTTTTTTGCAGTTTTTCATGCTCCTTCCTTACAGAGACAATCACCTTGACCCAACTACCTGATGTCATTCCAGTCACTATAACACCATATGCATCCCCATAAACGGTCTCGTTTTTACCTCAGCACTGTGAATCCGTTTCTGAATTACCTGCCTACTCTACTTGACCTAGGTATGTTGCAACGGTTACACACTCTTTTTGGAGGCAGCTAGCAAAGGATACTCTGGAAGCAGCTATGGACTTGAATATTGTTGATTACTCGGAGGACCCGTTGGAAGGTTTCAACATCTCTCTGACTCCACATACAACCTCGGAAGGACAGATCCCCCACTGCTTTGATTTATTGGACATTATTGCAGGCCTGCCCTAGATCTCGAGGCCCTCTAGTTCGACGGTGACCTTCCCTAAGCCCCCCCCCTCCTGGTCGACACTCTCCTCCCCCCTCCCCTCCTTGTCTCCATCCTCACTTAATTTCGCTATCGGCTGCATTAACCCTAATCCAACAGCCGTTACCTTGGGTTATCCTCCTCCCCCTCCGTTTGTCAGATCCCAAAACCCTCTTCTCGTGAATCCCTCGAAATCAGTATAGGGGTCTCCACTAGTGCCTCTTACATTTGCTCCCCCTTCTAGCTGCTACACTGACATCCCTCCTCTCTCAAACACCTTCCCCTTTGACTCGCACCATATCCCTGAGAACCCTCATACAAACCCTTCTTCGCACGGGGGCCGGCAGGACTCCTCTAAAGTTGAACCTTGTCTCAGCAAGAAATACAAGTGTTTATGTTGATCTAGATTGTCATTGATGTCAATATGGAAATATTCTAGGATATTAAATGATGATATGAAGCCAAGGAGAAGCAGAGCAGATCCGTGAAGAAACAGGAGCAAGAATCCAAGGAGCAAATCCATCAGGGAAACCATTGGAAAGATATCAGAAGCCATTGGAAGTCAAGAACAAGAGCAGTCAAAGAAAAGCTTAAGAGGAAGAGGTCATTGGAAGCCACGAGAATAAAAGAGGAACACATCGGCGGAGGTGCATAAACAGTGTTAACCGAGGATTTAACAGTAATATCACATTAAAAACCAGAGAAATATCAGAGTAGTTAACATATCAAAGTAGTATTGCAAAGTATCAGAGGAGTTAACATATTGGAAGAGAGGGGGTAGGAAAGCACGGACTTCCTTGATTATGGTTGAAGTCCCGCACCCAATCCTAACCGTCGATCTCATAGTCAACCCTTAGATCATGGTCAACTGTACGGGTTAAAGCTAGTTTTTAATCCATGTGCCAGTCCAAGTCCTACAAATCGTCGATTGAGATAACCATGTGGACCCACTACACCATTATAATACGTCCTAAAGAAATATCGCATCCTCCATACCGCAAGTTTTTAAAGCCTTCTCATGTTAAAACCTTCAATCGCATTATTACGGACCCGATTGCTCCATTATAACACACCCTATTGTAATATTGCATCCATTGTATCAGAACTTTCATATCGCAATTCATAAATGGATGTCACATTAAAAACTGTGATTGCGATATTATCGTGGACCCGACAACACCACTATGACATATCTTAATGTAATATCGCATCCGTTGAATCACAAAGTTCAAAAGGGATGACATGTTAAAACTATTGTTTGTGATAAAGTTGTGGACCCAATTGAATTATCAAAAGAAGCTTACTGGAATATCGCATCCATCGCATATCGCAAGTCTTGAAGAGATGTAACGATGGAAAACTGTCGATTGCGATAAGGTTGTGGACCCGATGGGTTTATTAACAACTACTTAAGACCGCATCACATCTGCTCCGTCGGCAGTAGTGGAATCACTATGTTATGTGCAAACCTCCAAAAATTGCAATTGCGATTAAGGTGATCATGTGGTTGGTGGGACCACCCATTATATGGTTTTAACTATGTTGATATGTGAATATCGATGATGTTGATATCGGAGGACAGAGAACACTTGTAAAACCTCCAATTTTCATGAAAGTTGCGATTGTGGGATTAAAGGAATGGCATGGCACGTGGGATCTCAAATATTGGTATAACCTCTCTTGTGATGTGATTTTCGTGAATAATTAAGTTTGTGGATGAAAGTGCCTCTCTGATATAATTTTAATATGCGACATCATAAGTCGACCTCTCTTCCAAATGAACGTGTCTTTTGAGTATTGGTGAACTCAAAGAGACAGAGGAAGCCAAAGATTGGGAGCCGAGAGGTCCAGTGGAAGAAGAAAGGAAGCCAAACCGCAAGCGAAGAAGGAAGTCGAAGGGTCCAACGGAAGAAGGAAACCGAACGTCAAACATTCTATTGACTGGGTTATTTATTGAAAAGCTTGGACCTGTGTTTAGTAGTGATTTCATATAACAGTTCAAAAGGATGTTATGCGGATCTAAGAAGATTATCTAAGTATGAACAGGGCAGGGTTGTTTTTTAATTAAACGCACAATATGAAACTACGATAGTCACTCCTTTGAAGAAGTCATTCTTGAATCAGTTACTATGACAATAAGAATAGAGGGTCGAAACAAAGAAGTTTTAAAAATACAATGAGGCCTAATGCAGATATCTTGTTGATAAGTATCAAAAAATCTTGGAGACATTATAGGATATCATGATGGCTAATTGAAATCATCATGAGGTAACTTTGCGGACCCTGTGTGGGCAAGATGAAGAGTTGTGAAGACTCCTTCATATGAAGACAGGTTGTCATTGATGATATAGCATGGAGACTACAGTGAAGCTGTAGATTGACAGAATTCACTGAAGAAGATTTTGGGAGCAAAGAATTACTACCAAACATCTCTAGACAATATATAGCATAGGGTTGGAGCCCTTGGGGTTTGTGCCTCAGAATTGGAAGGATTGGTGTCCTTGGAGGTGGTTCTCCTAAATCCAAGGTTGGTGCCTTGACATGACAGGGTTGGTGCCCTGGAGGTTGGAGCCTCACAAAAAGTCCAAGTTGGTGCTTGGTAACATGTTGGAGCCTTATATATATTGTATCTAATTTATTGTAAAGATTATATTAATAAAAGCATTTATTCATATTTTTCATTTTGTGTTCTAAATATAAATTATTTAACTGGTAAAAATAACAATTGAAAAGAAAGATTGATTCAACCCCCCCTCAGTATTTCCAACAGTTTCAAATCTAAGGTCGAGGACGTCATTATACGACTTGGGGAGGATATTAAGTGGGGAGACTCAATGGACACAGCAGACTGAGTCCTGGTTGGAAGGATTCGGGGTAGGAGCTATATAGCGGCTTGATTGAAGCTATGGACATCAGAGGTTTGTGGACATCATCTGGTTGATTTTCCCTTCGTCCAAACTTTCGTTAAAGGCTGGTTCGCTTTACGTTTTTCCAGAGCCAAGCACACGAATTGGGTCTTGTCCTCCTTCTAGCATTTTGAAGAGGACCTTGTCCTCTTGCGCCACTGGAATCCACTCTTCAACCCAGAAAGAGAACAGATAGGAGTCGGGCCAATATGGGTCCGTCTTCTTGGATTACCCCTTCAATTTTGGTCGGAAGACATCTTTTGGCACATTTGAAACACCTTGGGCTCCTACCTGGAGCATGACAAATCATACTTATCCACCGGTATGATGGCATACGCAAGGGTCTTAATTCACCTGGATACAAGGGGGGTCTCCAGAAGCACATTACATTATAGTGGAGAACTTTCTCACAATTGCAGATTCTGGATTACAAGGGGTTTCCTTTCCGATGCAGACAGTGCCACAAGGTGGGACATTTATACAAGGATTACCCTCTAAATGGCAAGGTGCGAGCAGGAGAAAAAGATAAGGCCATATCACCCAAGAGCCCTCAAGTACAAGAGAATCCCCCCTCGTCTGATGAAGCGGTGAGTCTCTCAGTCTCGGTTACTGCAGAGAAAGCACCCGCAAAAGAAGCCAAGAAGAAGCATGGGAAAGCACCACACTGGCCTCCCTCACCTCCTCTGACCAGGGCAAGGGCGGTAGCCGAGGCTGCATTCTCCATGGGTATGTTTGATTCTACTTCCTCCTCTGCTTATCCTTCTACTTCATCTTTTTCCATGCTTCAAGTATTTATCAAGCCTCTGCTCCTTTCTCTCAGTCCCCCATTATCCTAGCCTACCCTCTTCCCCCACCTTCTCTTATACCCCACCTTCCTTTCTAGAGGACCCCCCCGCTATTCCATCCATCCGTGATCAAGATCCCTCATCCTCCAGATACCCGCTCCGATCTCGGGCTCGATCTCGGGCCCCTGATTCCATGGGCATTGGACTGATTTCCTCCCCCCTAAGAAACCTTGTGGTCGACCTTCCTCCTTATCAAAAGCCACTTTACAGGCTAGGGATGAGATAACAGCTAGAAGGCAACAATCCATAGATTGGGTACTTAGAGCAGTGAATACCCTCAAAGCCCCCCCTTCATGAAGTTGTTATCCTTCAACTATCGAGAGTTGGCTAGCCCGAGGAAAAAATTAGCTCTACAAAGACTGTTAACTCTAAGCTTGTCAATGTCATTTTCCTTCAAGAAACTATGTGTCAGGCTAGTGTTATCTCTTTCTTGCTTGAATCTTGGCTCCTTGGATGGACTTTTCACTCTCTTGATGCTAACGGTCGATTGGGGGAATTTTCCCTAGCTATAAATTCTCGCTCCATTAAAATCTGTAATATCTGGGGGAGCATTGGGCACATTGGGGCAGACATTTACTCTCCCGAACTTGAAACAGAGATCAGGATTGTTAACGTTTATGGACCTTGCCAAAACCAGGCAGAATACTGGAATTGTCTGCTAAATTCTAACATTCTTCAACAAGACAATATAATCTTGGGTGGAGACCTAAATTTTTCTATTGGATTTGTGGAATATTGGGGTCACCATGCCCAGAGGGACTCCCTATCAGCTTTCTTTGAGAACATACTAGAGGATCATAACCTTATCGATATCCTTTCAGCGAAAATTCAACCCACTTGGAGGAATAATAGAACAGGAGAGGATAGCCTTGCCAGAAAGCTTGATCGGTTCCTCATAAAGGAGTGTCTGCTGAATATGGGACATAAAATATGACAACGGGTTAGATCCAGGGGCATATCAGATCATAGGCCGATTTACCTGGAAGTAAGAGGAGGAATGAACAAGCTTAGAGCCCCCTTCAAATTTAACTCTTACTGGCTAAGGGATGCAAACTATACCAGGCAGGTCACTGAATTTTGGAAGTCCCATCCCCCTGAAGCCAGTGGGAACATTGTTGAAGGATTTGCACACAAATTGAGGGAACCGAAGAGTCTATATAAAATATGGGCACGTAAGAATCGAACACAGGAAGACCTTATCCTCAAAGAAACTAAAGAGGAGATAGCTGCTTTCAAGAATGAACATGGAGGGATCTACTTCTCCCAAGAACACAAGGAAAAGATTACATCCCTACTAGCCAAGAGGAGTCAAATACTAAAGGATCGAGAAGAAAGTTGGCAACTAAGAAGCAGAGCTATATGGCTTCTTGAAGGGGATGATAATACAAAATTCTTCCACAAGTTCGTGAATAGGCGCAAAGCCATCAATACCATATGGCAGCTAACAAATGAGCAGGGAGAAAATGTGAATACCTTCCCAAGTTTAGCAGTTTTGGTACATCACACTTAAAACAAATTTATAAGGCTCCCCAAACTGCTACTCTAGCAGAAGTCATGCGCACACCTCAACTGTTCCCCATATTTGTAGATCAGGAAGCTGCATTGGATATGACCAGGGAAGTCACATTGGGGGAGCTCGAAGCCACTTTAAAATGGTTCAAACGTGACAAAAGCCCAAGACCGGATGGATAGAATGTGGAATTCTACCTATCTTTCTTTGATTCCCTCGGAGAGGACCTTTTAAAAGTTATAGAGGATTGTCGAATCAATGGGAAGATGTATGAGGCCTTCAACTCCACCTTCATCACTCTCATCCCAAAATCAGACCACTCTGCCACCTTCAATGACTTTCACCCCATCTCCTTGTGCAACTACACATACAAAATCATTTCCAAGATCATAGCCAACCAGCTCCATCTGATCTCGTCCACCCACATTTCATCTGGACAATTTTCCTTCTTGTAAGACAGACAAATCCATGGGGCTGTTGGGATTGCATAAGAAATCTTGCACTCCATCTAGACGAAGAAAATAAAAGGTATGATCCTAAAGGTAGATCTCTCAAAACCATTTGACAGAGTAAATTGGATCTACATTAGAATGCTACTAACTCATTTAGGCTTCCCCTACGAGTTTATAAAATGGATTATGTGTTGCATTACTAATGTAACTTTCAGTTTCCTTATTAACGAGGCGGCATCGTCGTTCTTTCACTCCGAGAGAGGTCTCAGGCAGGGATGCCCCCTGTCCCCATTACTCTTTTTACTCATTATGGAGGGGATCAGTAGACTCATAAAAGAGGAAGATAGCAGGGGAAGGCTTCGAGGTATCAAGATTACTGATAGATGCATCCTGACACACTTGCTCTTTGTAGATGACGTACTAATCTTCCTCAATTGGAGTATTGGCGACTTGACCTCATTGCGTAATGCTTTCTCTGCTTTTCTAGTGGCCATAGGTATGATCATTAACAATGTTAAGTCCACCATAACAGCCACTGGGTGCTCTCCTCATGAGATTCAGTATGCCCTACACAGATTCCCTTATACACTTCTTCACATGGATGATGGACTAAGGTATCTTGGATATAGGCTAAAGCCCCATGGCTACAAAATCACAAACTGGATTTGGTTAATTACCAAGATGGAAAAGAGACTCAACATTTGGTACCACAAATATCTATCAAGAGCAGGCAAACTGATACTCATTAAAGCAGTGTTGGAAGCCACACCTGTGTATTGGATGTCTCTAGCATGGATACCAAGGGGTATCTTATCCAGAATTCAAAATCTCTGTTGTAGATTCCTGTGGAAAGGAAAGCAGCCGGGGAGAATTTTTGCATGGGCCAAATGGGAGTCACTTGCTCTTCCAAATAAGCGGGGTGGATGGGGGATCAAAAGGCTAGATAATTTCTCTATTGCTTTGGCAGCCAAGCTAGGATGGTAGCTAATCACCTCTCACAGCTTGTGGACCAAGGTTGCCACTTCAAAATATATTGCTCCTCTAAGTCTCATGGAATGGCTTCGACAACCACAGTGGAACATTGTTGGCATATCAATTATATGGAAGGTCGTTCTGCAATCGATGTCTCTTATTCGGGAAGGACTCACCTGGAGAATTCATTCGGGCACATCAGTGAGAATAGGGGAGAACCCCTGGATCGGATGTGGAAATGCACACAAGCTGCCTAATGAGCTAAAGGACCACCTCACAGCCATGGGCATCACACATATCAGCCATATTGTGGACAGTGAGCACTCCACTTTCACTCAGCAAGCTTGGAAATCTGGGCGTGCACTGCAAATTCCACAACCTTGGATGCAATATTGGGTGGATTACACAATTGCTCTTACCGAATCTCACATCAGAATTTTGGAAGGAGAGGATGAGCTAATATGGGCACCTGCAAAGCATGGAAGATATTCACCTAAAGAAGGTTATCTAGTTTTAATGGATTCTCATAGACCACAAATATGTGAAACTTGGTGGAGAAGTTTGTGGAAGTTAAAAGCGCCACCTAGGTCTCGACTTCTCATGTGGTCAATTCTGAAGAATAAGATACCTATAGGAGACAACTTAATCAAAGAGCTCTCCATGGACCTTTCTGGTGTTCCCTGTGCATGAATAGCAGCGAGGACACTAACCATCTCTTCCTTACATGTCTGGCTGCAAAAGAGCTATGGGTTTCTATTCGCTCAAATCTTCCCTCTCTACTCCATTGGCAGGGTACAACTGTGAAAGAAGCCTGGGTCTCTTGGTGGTCTGCTGCCTTCCCGTCAAAAGCTAGAAATCTTCCAATCCTCATTTATTGGCCTATTTAGATTGCCCGCGTTATATATTTCAAAACTCAGCCCTTTATTGGCCTTCTATCTATACTCGTATACTATATAATTACCACATCATACCTAATGAAGAAGCAAACACCACTCCCAGACACATTACCTTGAAAGCATAAATCACTCTCAGCCTTGGGCTTTCTTCAATGGCTCAGCTCAGGAAATTGGATGTGGGGGAGGCGCCATTCTGCACCTTATTGAAACTCATTTTTTCAAAATTCAAATGGGTCTGGGGAGGGGTACAAACAATGTTGTTGAACTTATCATAGCCAAATATGTCATACAATATGCTCTCGAAAAACAATGCAGGAACATCCAATTGTTTGGGGACTCGATTCTAGGAACCTACCTAGGCCCACCAATACCATTTTTTTTTAAATTCTTAATTTTAATTTTTTAATTTTAATTTTAAATCTTTAAATTTTTTTGTTTTTTTAATTTTAATTATTTTAAATTTTTTTTTTAATTTATTTTTTTAATGATTGTAATTATATTTTTTTAACCTTTTTTATTTTAATTATTTTTTTTTTTAGTTGTGGTTTTTTTAAGTTTTTTTTGATGGTTTTTTGGTTATATTTTATTATTTTCCTTAAATGATGTCTTCTTTTAAATTCTTACTCCATTATTTATTTATTTATTGATGTTTGTGGGGGGTAATTTTTTATATTTTATGAGTTTTTTGTCATGTTTTTATTTATTTTTACATTTTATTACCAACATGAAAATCACCAACGTTTAAAAAAAAATCCACTCTTAATACATTAGAAAATTTAAAGTGTAAAAAATAAGTCCTCTAAAAAATAGGGTTGATGTTCCATCAGCACCTTTCAAAATCAGCATGGAAATCACTAACATTTTAAAACAAATGTTCATACTTGATACATAAAAAAATTTGAAGTGTCAAAAATAAGCCCTTTAAAAAAAATGGGTTGATGTTGCATCAACACTTTTCAAAATCAACATGAAAATCACTAACATTTAAAGAAAAATGTTACATAAGAAAATTTAAAGTGTCAAAAATATGCTCCAAAAAAAAATGTATTCTAAATAACCACTTTTCAAAATCAGGTGATTTTTTTGCTACCTAAAAAAACAGGTAATCGACAATTTTCTTGTTTGATCAGTAACTATGTTATTAATTTGATGTAGATAAATTTTCACATATTTCATAGGATTTATCTCCAATGTTGAAGTCTCTAAGTCTACCAGTTAGAAACCCTCCATGCACTTTATTGATTTATTCCTAACTACTTATTCCATTTTAACAAGTTATTTACAATGTAAATACTAAAAATAAACACTAGTGCATGCTCAACATATTACAGATCAACAACTGAAGGAAACAGAAACAATCACACCAAATGACACCGTTATTTTTAGATCAATGTCCCAGGAAAAACCCAATGCAAGAAAACTGGTGCAACTATCTGAGGGTTTTCTTATTAAACAATTTCAGAGTATAATCTAGGTGCCAAATCCAGCTTTCCCAACAGAGAATTTCCTTGGTAGTAGTACCTCTTAGTCTGAGACAAATGTCCCAGCTGAAACCCCAGATAAACCCTCCGGTAGCTCCTCAACTCTAATCTACCCTAGAAACCACAATGTCTGCCTTTCTGGACTATGTCAGCCTCAGGAGGCCCTATGTCAGCCTTCTGGCCCTTTGCGTCAGCAACGTTGGCCTCTCTGAAGCACTCCGCAGCTCCTAGCTACCTCTATGTGGCCTTGCATAAGCCGTGGCTGCTACTTCATCACTCTCTCCAGATCCTGCACTGCTCTCCCGGCACTATCTCTACCTCTCTATCTCTCAGTACTCAATGCCCCTCATCTGCAACTCTGATCATTGATTCTATCTCTCTTAGCAAACCCCGCTCTAGAGAATAGAATGACTGATCATATGGTGTATTCTCCAAGTGACCCTCAAGCCCCCTCTTATAATTTTCTCGTTGACATATCAACGGCTGAGATTAAGTCGCTAATCAACGACTAAGATTAGATCTGGCTTGATCCATGTCTTTTGGACCATTCTAACACAGTTTTATATTAATCCACATTAATATTTTAATTTCCCTAAGTTTAGACTTAGGGACTCCATTAAAAATATTTATTATTTTAATATCTCCTGAACTATTTAGAATCTTCCCAAACCCTTTCTGGGTATTGGATATCTCATGTGCCCCAACCTCTCCACCAAATTTTGTGGCTAGAGCACATCTGATGCTACCACAAATCAACACTCCCTCTTAGCAAGGACTGTGCTCTAGCAATACTCTTGACTGAGTATTACTCTGATCATCCAGCATCAGTCCCTGTGCTGATGCTAGGCCTATTGCCCACCATCCTCTACACTGTTGCATCGTACTACTGCCCATGGTTCTGCCACTGCCACTGCTACATCTGTACGACAGCTCCCTCTGCATCTTTGTTGTTGCTGGTCCTTTCTCCCAACGCTGCATCCACACTACAACTCCTCTCATCATGCTGCATCGTGCTACCCACTGCTGCACTACAACTCAGTTACTGAGAAGTAAGTAGCTGATCTCCGAACTCTGACCTCTCTATTGTGCTAAATACCCTCTTGAAGTTGAAGCTCCCTCTGCCGCTGACAAGTGCTCCCTCTCTGACCTCTGCGCTGCTAGAACAACTCCTTGTATCTCGTACTGTTGCACACCTCTCTGTGCCACGCTGCATTGGTGCAACACTCTCGTGCCTCTCGCAATGTTGCAACCTACTAGACTCGCGTTGTCTCGAGACTCCTACATTGTAGCTCTCTCTGCTGCTCCATCCGCATCCATCTCTACCCGCATCATTCAATCTTACTACTCCTCTTTGGGGCTCCCGTAGCAAGGTCTAATCCAAGAGGTTGGGTACCTCGAGGATCTTGCCCCTCATCACCTGTAACCAGCCTGACTACAACTCGATGTCTCCCCATTTCCGCTCAAGTGGTGCATGTGCACTCATGGCATAGTCATCGTCTGTATCCACTTCCTTCTCTGCCCTTGTTGGCGTTGTCTTAGTCTCGGAAGACTCTCCCTTACTCCCCTTCCTTAGACACTGGGTCGCATAATGACCCGGCTCCCCACAGCGGAAGCACTTGATCTTGGAGAGATCCTTCTTCTTCTGCTTTTCTTTCTTTCCCTCAGATGCTTGGGCAACATTCTCCTCCTCTTGCTTGACTCTGATCCCCTTGCCGCTACGTCCCACCTTTGACTGTCGTCTGATCTCTTCTTGGCGAAGAGCCGCCCACATCTCATCCCAAGGTGGAAGTGTCCCTCTGCCCATTATACTCTGGACAAATACCTCCCAGTCTTCTGAGACTGCATTCAGGGTTATCCTCACCAACAATTCCTGATCCAGCATGGCTTCTATAGCAGTCAACTAATCTCAGATCTCATTCAGTCCTTTGAGGAAGGCATCAACTAATTCTCCCTTCTTCATCTAATATAACCCTAGCTTATTTTCTAGTAACATTCTTCTCTGCACAGAAGTATGCTGGGACAATTTCTTTAGGGCCTCCCACATCTCATATGTCGTTTCCTTCTCGGAAATGTGTGGTACTACATGGTCTTTGACCCCATCACGGATGATGCTCTTGGCCCTCATCCTTGTCGTTCTCAGCTGGGTCGACTAGGATATCTATCGTCTTCAAGGCGAAGTGCTTGACATAATTTTTGTCAAGTACGGATAAGATTCTGGCCTTCCAGACTGTGAAGTTCAACACTTTGTCCAGCCTGTCCTAGTCTCTTACTCCGTGTAGTTCCATGATGCTCTTCTACTTCCCTCCTAGAAGTTCTTGATCTGACTCCCTCTGAGTCTCGATTTCCCTCCTAGAAATCCTTCTGTCGATGTTGAGATGCCCCCTACTCTGATCATCTATGCAACTGCACCACTGATCTAGATTTCTTGGCTAGAAACCCTCAGTAGCAACTCCCTCCTCTTGGCCTTGCCCTGTCAGATACTGTTCTCATTATAGTACCTCACCAACTCCACTATGCAACGTTCCCACAGCCTTCTAAACCCCAGCAACCTGAAGGTGAGAGCTCCTAGGCTCTACGCAATCCCGGCACTAGCAACCTAGCTTCCTCAATCAACTATGTCAGCCCTCCTTGCTTCTACGTGGCTCTACGTAAGGCTCCCTTTGCCTCCCTTAGCCTTTGTGCTGCCTCTTCCTAGCTCACCCTTGATGATGCAGGCATTGTGTCACCCTTCCCTTGTTGTTGCTCTGTTAGAAACAACTTTTGTCACTCGGGACAACTGTTTTATGTTGCTATTGCTCCGGCTGATGTCCTCAGTTCTCCTGTGATCTGCAACCATGCTTTGATACCATGTTGAAGTTTCTAAGTCTACCAGTTAGAAACCCTCCATGCACTTTACTGATTTATTCCTACCTACTTGTTCTGTTTTAACAAGTTATTTACAATTTAAATACTAAAAATAAACACTAGTGCATGCTCAACATATTACAAATCAACAACTGAAGGAAATGGAAACAGTCACGCCAATTGACACCGTTATTTTTGGACCAATGTCCCCGGAAAAACCCAATGCAGGAAAACCGTTGCAGCTATCTGCAGGTTTTCTTATTAAGCAATTTCAGAGTATAATCTGGGTGCCAAATTTGGCTTTCCCAACAAAGAATTTCCTTGGTAGTAGTACCTCTCAGTCTGAGACAAATGTCCCGGCTGAAACTCCGAATAAACACTTTGGCAACTCCTCAGCTCCAGTCTGCCGCAAAAACCCCAACGTCTGCCTTTCTAGACTGTGTCATCCTCTCTTTGCCCACCACTAGCCCTACGTCACCCTGAATGGGTCTATGTCAGCCTTCTGGCCCTCCGCGTCAGCAATGTTGGCCTCTCTTAAGCATTGTGCAGCTCCTGGATGCCTCTACGTGAACCCTGGCTGCTATTGCATCACTTTCTCTGGCTCCTGCGCTACTCTCCCGGCACTATCTTTGCCTCTCTATCTCTCTGTACTCAATGCCCCTCATCTGCAACTCTGATCACTGATTCTATCTCTCTTAACAAACCCCACTCTAGAGAATAGAATCATTGATCATATGGTGTATTCTCCAAGTGACCTTCAATCCCCCTCTTATAATTTTCTTGTTGACATATCAATGGCTGAGATTAAGTCCCTAATCAATGGCTAAGATTAGATCTGGTTCGATCCATGTCTTTTGGACCATTCTAACATAGTTTTATATTAATCCACATTAATATTTTAATTTCCCTAAGTTTAGACTTAGGGACTCCATTCAAAATATTTATTATTTTAATATCTCCTAAACTGTTTACAATCTTCCCAAACCAATTCTGGGTATTGGAGATCTCATGTGCCCTAACCTCTCCACCAAATTTCGTGGCTAGAGCACATCTGTTGCTACCACAAATCAACATCCAACATCATTTTCTCGATGTTTTTGGAACACTATTGGAAAGCTTAGTAGATTAGCGCCACTTTCATGAATTTTTTCTTCAAGGACTTAAGCTTGTTGCATTAACTCTTTCCAACTACACTTTCCCTCTTGCTTCGATAAAAGTCTCAAATTCACAAGAAAAGCAATTTCATAGTGGTTAAAAATTATGAAATCATTTGGAAACATTTTTTGAGGAATCTCCTGAAGGACTTTCATAAATCTAATAATGAAGTCTTTAACTATTTCTTTTTCATTCCTCCACATTTCAACCAACTTCAAGAAAATAGAATATGGGTCTTTCCTTAAGAAAAAAATCTTACTAAACAAATTTTCTAATACATCCCAACTAGTGATGTTTCTATATAGTAATGAACTAAATCATTCACAAGTATTTGCTTGTAGAATTTAGATGAACAATCAACAAGCAACATCATCTTTGACCACATTATAAATATTACAAGCACTATCAAACATAACCAAATTCTTTTCTGCATCCTCTAAAGTATCTCCAAAGAACATGGAAAACTTCTCCATGAAAATATTTGGAAAGGAGTGAACCTCTCCTTGCAAATAAAGGGGAATTCTATACAACCTTTTCTTTAACTTCTCCATGAAAATATATGGAAAGGAATGAACCTCTCCTTGCAAGTAAATGGGAATTCTATACAACCATTTATTTCTTTGAGAATCTTCTCCTTTTACCATAATGTGAAGAATTCTTTTACGGGCTTGGTGGAGAAAATAAAATATCATTGCAACATGAAAAAATTTCTTTGGTGGAGTTTTTATATATATCTTATTGCAATTCTAAAATATTATTTGTGAAGTCACCAAGGCATTTGTCTTCAAAATCTAAAAATTTCAATAATGGAGTTGGCAGGAATTTGATCCTCGGAAATCTTAGATCATTTTTGGTTCTCTTGAAATTTTTATAAGTGACTTTTGCCTAAAGCTTTAGTAACATAATATTGAAGGTCATCCAATGTTTTTTTAATAAGGATTTCAAGAATCCATTCATATTAAACCAATCTACAATATCTATTTCCAAGACTGATTTAGGTGGATATTAATGGCTACCCAACTATTCCATTGGCTCAAAGCATAGGTCTCCATCTTGTCAATTTTTCAAAAAAAGAATTGGGTATTGAACTTCCAAAGCCATTTTGAGGCCCTAAATGACATTTTTTTTTTTTTTTTTTTTTTTTTTTTTTTTTTTTTTTTTTTTTTTTTTTTTTTTTTTTTTTTTTTTTTTTTTTTTTTTTTTTTATGTGGTGGGGCCTAAGAAATAGCGACAAGATCCAACCTAGGCCTAGTTGAAATGTGTACTTCTCAACTATAACTTTCCAATGGGCTATCATGCTTACCAAATAGAGATTTTGTATGCAAAAGTTATGACATCGGGAATTTGATGTACCAACTAACCCCATCAGCTCCCATAAATATTTTAGTCTTTCATGACCTAGATTATGTTTTTTGATGTTTAGGGTTTCCTCATTGTTGGCTTATATTAAAAAAGGACTTGCGGCCTCATTGTAAGGCACTATGGTGACTAGGCATAGACATCACATCTTTTCTCAAATATAACTACCATCATTCAAGCAAGTTTGTTTCATTCCACATTTTTATAGTTTCAACACATTCCATTTATTAATATGGGTAAATTTTACCATATCATTGTGTTTTTATTATAAATATGTATTTCATTATGTTCTCTTCATAAATCTGGATCAATGGTATCAAAGCAACCTACTCTTTCTTTGTTTCTTGTGCATGTCCCCAACGAGGTGAAGGTATGAGGAGTTGGGGCTTGAACTACTTGAGCCTTTTCAAGACCACCCTTGCAGACAATGATGGTATCCTGTGGCAGAAGAAAAGAAAGATGAAGGTGTTGGATATATTATTAAGCTATTACTCAAGGAATCCCTCGCATGACAAAGGAACAAGATGATGGATATTTTTCCTAGACCTTTCGAAAGTTGCCAATAGCCAACACAGCTTCATCAAACGACCACTTTGGAGGCATTTCCCCCTTAAAGGTACAAGTTAGTTTTGACATTCCTATATTTGAAGGCTAGGTATACACTAATGCTCCACACAAATGGTTAAATTTTCTAGAAATTTATTTTTCTATCCACAATTTTTCCAATAGGAAAAATATTACCTTTGCACTTCCTAAGGATATCCCCCATGTCAAGGATTAGTGGGAAACTAACTATGAGTAAAAGGCCACAAAGGAATCCACAATTTTTATAGTTGTACCCACTTGGGGCTCTTTCATGGATGTTATTAAGGAGCAATATTACATGTTGGAAGCTATTATGACCAATACATGAGACGATGGTCAATACATGAGACGGAACATACTACAATAGGGGAGGGATCAAATAGTGCCAAAGTTCACAAATATCTTCCATACCTTGAGCACCAAGCTAGGTATCAAAGACTCCAAGCGACGTTTGGTGCTCAAGTACTGCGACAATCTACACAAATACATCTAGATAGAAATGGAGTTTCTAGGCATATCCTCACTAGGCGTAATGTATTGATATGCTATCAAAATCAAGAAAAAATTTAAACAAAAGAAGCGAGAGTTTGGTTTTGCATATTCTTCACAACATAGACAGGGACGAGGCAACAACCTACTTAACAAAGGATAGAACCAGCATGGACCACCTCGTGAGAACCCATCTAAGAAGTAAACAAAGAAGGGTAATGGGAAGATGAAGAAAGACACAAGAAAGTGATGTGAGTTCCAGAATATCCCTTGGGATAACACCAATGAATATCACTCAAAGAAGTCATTGGTGGCTGAGTTGAAAGTCTCAAAGTCAAATGCATGTTTTGAATCTAAATCAGATCTAGACAAGGGGAACCATATCATTCATGTAGAACCTAGTGCCGTTGTTGCTACCACCAAGGTTCATCCAAGTGAACCTAAAGAACTGGAGGAAGATGAGTTCCTTTTTCACTCATAGATGTGGGCGAAGGGTGCTTTGCTACACTTCATCATTGATAGCAAAAGTCAAAAGAACCTCATATCGATAGAGGTTTTCAAGTGATTAGACCTACCGACAACATGACACCTACATCCATACACCATCAAGTGACTCCACCAAGGGAGGGATATTCGTGTTAGCCAATAATGTCACCTTCCCTACAACATCTAGCCCTTCGAGGATGAGGTATTGTGTGATACTCCCCCAAGTTTGTGATGTTGTTTTATGCCAATCATAATTTTGGAAGTACCATGTTGTTTATGACTCCAAACCTCACATTATTATTATTATTTTGAGTAGACAACTATACAGAATATCAATGCTAGTTCTACCTACTACCATTTCTTTTATCTCCACTAAAAAATGTTGAAAGCTCATCTCCTTGACTGAGAAAATTTTATTCTTCTTGATTCACTTTCAAAGTGAGAAAAATGTCATGGCCACATCCATTACCTCCACACAAGGCCTCTCCATAAAGTAGAAGCAAGTGGACAAGGTCATGGAATAATACAAAGACATCTTCTCCTCAGCCACTAGGGTACCTCTGCACTGTCACATCAAATATTCAATTGATCTGACCCCTAATGGGCTAATCTATTGTCACTCTCTTCTAGAAAATGAAGTAATCAAGCACTAGATCCAAGAGCTACTCCAAAAAGGAACGTTTAACATAGATTGCCACCCTGCAAAAGCCCAATTGTACTTGTGTAAAAGAAAGACATGACTTGGAGACTCTACATTGATTACAGGTCCCTGAACAAAATCACAGTAAGGAACAGGTACCTAATTCCCTGAATTGACGAATTTACAACCTTCATGATTGGCTTAATGGAGCCAAGTACTTCAATAAGATTGATCTGAATTCCAACTACCACCGAGTCCCAATAAAACAAAATGATGTACGGAAGACTAATTTCAAGTCTAAAGGTACTTTTGCATGGTAGGTCATGCTATTTTGTTTTCCAAATGCCCCAACAACTTTCATGAGGTTGATGGATGATATATTGCGACCTTTCACCAATTATTTTATGGTGGCATATATGGATGATATCCTCCTCTTCAACAAGTGTTAGGAAGAACACTTGCCACATATTCAACATGTCCTTCACATTCTATGTCAACATAATCTATATGCTATCTTGGAAAAAATCTCCTTTTCATGAATAGGGTCCAATACCTAAGCTACATTATTGATGAGCATAATGTGCATGTGGATCTAGCAAAGATTCAATTCATTCATGATTGGTAAGCCTCGACCTCGCTAATTGAGCTTTATAGTTTCTCAGACCTTGCCAACTTCTATTGAAAGTAACTGTTGTGATTATCTCATATTGTGTGGGCCCTCAATTAAGTGGTCAAGGATGGTGGAAAAGAAAAATTTGTGTGGGGAAATTTGCAACAAAAATATTTTGATCATCTAAAACATCACATGTGATCAACCCTAGTGCTCTCATTACATAATCTACAACAACCTTTTGTGATTGAGAAATATGCTTCAAACTATAATGTGGGAACAAGTCTTACTCAGCTTGATCATCTCGTGTCCTATAATAGTGCAACATAATCAAATGTCATGTGTATGTACGCCACCTATGAGAAATAAATGTATTCTAGTGTACAAGTATGTTGCCAATGAAAGGATTACATTCTTGGAAGGAAACAATCATCCACACTAATCACAAGCTTGTGGTTCATGTAGACATAAGGAAAATTTCAAAATGACCATTATCAAAAGTGTCCCACATACTTGCAGCAATTTCATATCAATATTAAGTATACGACATGGAGCACCAATCATGTCATTGACTACCTTAGTTGACCTCTAGTTACATCACTAACCATGGTGATCCACTATTGCAAACATGAGACCTCTAGGTGGCCCCAAATCTATGGGAGTGATCCTGACTTTTATACCACCTACCATATGTTGAGAATAGGGACATCCATCGCTGAATTTCATCTTCAGGAGAAACTATTATGCCATTTGGTCCATCTTTATATTCCTTCAAACCAACATGCGAAACTAATTTGGGAAGCTCACTATATTTGGTTGGAAAGACACTTTGGTATAGAAAAGACATTGGTCATGCTACAAAAGTATTTCTATCAGTTGAAACTTAATTAAGATGTCAACAAGTATATTAGGTCTTTCACTACTTAGGTTATTGCCATAGTAGCCATTAAGAAGCAAGGCATGTACACCCTTTTTCCTACTCCTGATAGGCCATGGGAATCCATCTCCGTCACCTACATGTATGATCTTCCTTTGAAAAAGCAGGGCAATGATTATTGATCAATTTTCTTAGATGGCTATTTTAATAGCCTACAAGAAGAATATTACAATGGAGGCCACTGCTAAGCTCTTCTTTGAACGAGTGTGGGTACATTTTGGGATACCATAGAACATCATATCATATCATATCAGGACAGTAAGTTCCTAGGCACATTCTAGTCGACCCTATGGTCATTGTTGGACACCAAGCTCACTGAATCCACTTCCTTCCACCATCAAACTGATGGTCAGACAAAGGTTGTCAACCTAAGGATGATTGTGCATATGTTCTATATGTACAACTCCAAGCATCCACACACATGGGTTGAAAGTCTCTCTTATGTTTATCAAAGCTACAACATAACTCTCCATAGCTAGACCAGACATGTTTCTTTTGAAGTGGACCTGGGATTTCAAACATTGGGTCATATTGATGTAGCACTACCCCTTGCATCCACACAAGCGAAATCTTCCTATTCTCACTCTGAGGCCAACGAAGCCACTAAATTGATTGAATGGATTTAGTACATCCATCAACAAGTACATGATATTTTATAGAGAGCTAATATTAAGTACAAGCAGTGTCATGATTTTCCTTCTCCAAGAGCCAATACTAAGTACAAGAACCATCCCTTTCTAATTTAAAAGTATACATGGAACCTTCTACACTATTTTCACATGAAAGAATGTAAAATATTCCCATATACTTTCTGATCTTGAGTCAAATTTGTTGTCACATATGTTACACTCAAAACAAAGGCCACTTTGTACCATCAATTGTCAACCTTTTGTTTTGACTCATACTTATCCTAATATATCCTTAGTTGTTAGGGTTGTTGCTTGATATATGCAAACACCCTAGGAAATCCATTGGAAAGCAATAAAAAAGATACATATATTCAATTTGTGATAATTATAGTCAAGGGGTACTCCTTTGTTGGTTTGTTTCCTTAATTTCAATTAGGCCGGTGACCTTAATGTTTGGAAGTCTAAAGAAAGTTATGTTTTTATTCTTAGTTCTAGACCTATTACTTAGGCTTGTAACAATAAACATGGTGTTGCCCTTTCTTAGCAGAAGTAGAAAATCAAGCAATATTCAATGTAAATCAAAATTCCTGTGGATTTTGTAGATCCTTTTTGAGTTTGGATTCCAATAGAAACATCCAACCACATCATAGTATGACAATCAAAGTGTTATTTAACTTTCCAAAGGTCTAATTCAATATCAGTGAAACAAACACTTTTTGTTGGGTGTGGAGCTTGATTATCTTCCTTATTGTTTAGAGGTTTTTCGTTCCAGTCGTGTTGGATCCTTGTTCCTAATGAGGCGGAAACTATGCCCATATGATTGTTGTCAGGGGGTCCAGAGGGAGGGTGACAACGATTTTATGACCAACGCCCCCGACAGAAGTTCAGGGGTAGCTCCCCCAAAGCTAAAATAAGATGAAAATTTTCCTTGAAAAATATTCTAATTTTTTAGTCAATTTAGGTCGTTCATTAGGAGGATGATCTGATGATAGAATTTATGTTAATTTAGGGTTTTTTTCCCCTAGAAGGCAACCCTTGGTTTTTATGAGGGAATTGTATTGCGGTTGTGTATTATTATTCTGAGAGAAAAAGAGAGGAGGTTGTATGAACGCGAAGAGGAAATTACATCAGATTTGTTGTAGGTTGTATATATTTATTTTTCTAGATAATATAAAAGTAAGGATTGGTTGTTTCTCTGTGGACGTAGCCCAAATTGGGTGAACCGCGTATATTTGTCTCTCTTGTTTTGTGTTTCTGTGTTTGTGTTTCTGCAATATTTTATGTGTTTCATTGCTCCGTTAATTATTTTTTAACACTTTGAGCTTGCGTTTGCACTTCATTAGAAAGCTTCTTTGGGATCATGTTCTCAAACTATTTTATTACAATATAAATAATCAAGTTGCAAATATTTTCATGAAGTCACTCATAAAAACATAGTTTTATAAACTTCAATGTATGTTAGGAGTTCAAGGAGTTGTCATTAAAGGGGGATGGGCTCTAATGGCTTCTTCATTCTCCTATTGTGTCACTTTTGTAAATCCTTCAATTATATCCCAAGTTGTTAATAAAGTGGAATGCTAAGGTATTTAGAAACTTAAGAGTTTGTTAAAATCAACTTGGCTTAATGTATCTTCAAATAAAATGTTTTTAAACTTGCATTTGTAGTTACCTAATTCAATGGTCATGATTATGTTGTAGACATGAGATAATCCAATGATCTATATTCTCCTTAATACTGACAACTACATTACTATGTTACTTAACATTCAATTGGATTTTGATCTCTATTAAAAAACATGAAGTTTAATTTGCTAATGATCAATTGATAAAAGCTCATGTAAATTATTTTCTTTTGCATTAATATACTTCTTTAAGTGGTTGCATTCATTGAAGCCATCGATTGTTTCCCTCTTTGAAAGTTTTAACCATATAATATACAAGTGTATTGATATTCAGTATGTTTATGTGAGAGATTATCTTACAATGTTTCACCTATGTGGAAATACCTATTTATTGAACAATATTGACCCATTTTCAAGTCTAACTTAAATGATATTGCTAAGTTTTGTAAAAAGTCTTAATGCTTAATGCTAATTTGAGAAGGATAATCACCTTAATCACTTAACCTCACTATTGTTCACTAATTATTTCCTAAATAGGCCACTGATTTACCCACCAACTAGCGTGCATTAGGGCAGTAAGTAGATTTTGTTTGTGGAAGTCTTATTTATTAGCGTGGTTCAATTATGCCTTCTCCATAATATCTCTCCTTACATGTAATTATGGTTATTATTAAGTTGATGACGGTACCATTTTACGACATAGTTAGTTAAAGTAATAATTAAATACAATAATAATTCATGCAACAAAGGTTAAGGAAACTTTACAGGTAAGATGGAAAACTCCTTTAACAAATCAAACTCCTTACAGTAATTGGCTTTAACAAAATAATCCTCAACACCATGCCCTCTTTACTCTTCACCAACCTTACAAGTGTATTTTACACATTGATAACCAAATGACTATTTTAAACATCATCAAAATCTTAATTAGTTATGTTAATAAAATTCTTGACAAAAATTTTTAACATCCATTTGAACTTACTACACTGAACCCTGCGTATAATAAGATCTTATGTTTGTATATGATAAACAACTTGTTATGAATAAATATGCGTACATCAAATGCTTATATTCTTCACATCATCTTTTACTTCAAATGCTTATATTATTCACGTCATCTTTAATAGAATTTCTTTTATCTTAAACAACTTAAAAAAGAGATCACTTGCAATTATGCAACTTTTTATGGGTACTTGATGGGATAATATTGTTTCAAATATCATCAATGTTTTAGAGCTTAAAATGATCCACAGATGTTTTAACTTAAATATATTCAAATTCACAATTCACAATTATGTAACATGTTTTCTAGTTTTTCAGTGTTATTATGACTTCATGACTTCATACTATAAAGTAAAAATGTATTAATCATTGATTAAAACATCATAGTTCTTAACCCGCGGTGGTTGACATAAAAACATTTAAATACATCCATGAATCTCACCAAAATAAATGGCCTTTTATATAAACAATAACCATGACTTAAGCAAATCAATTTTTCTTTATTTTTATGATGTGTTGGTGTTAATTGATCATTGATGTAGCATCATTCACTGAATTTTGAGTGTGATCAATATTTATGTTATTCTTAGCTTTCATTTCATATGAAAAATATCGTTTTTCATGGTGTTATTATGACTTCATGACTTCATACTATAAAGTAAAAATGTATTAATCATTGGTTAAAACATCATAGTTCTTAACATTTAAATACATCCATGAATCTCACCAAAATAAATGGCCTTTCATGTAAACAATAACCATGGCTTAAGCAAATCAATTTTTCTATATTTTTATGATGTGTTGGTGTTAATTGATCATTGATGTAGCATCATTCACTGAATTTTGAATGTGATCAATATTTACGTCATTCTTAGTTTTCATTTCATATGAAAAATATCTTAAACTTATCATATTGATTATGATTATATTTGTTTGATTATGATTATTATGATTATATTTTTTAACAATAATCGAGACTAGTAATTATAGACATTGATAGTCACTAACTTGTTTTAATTGTTATGAGAATGACTATACAATGATTTATAATTTTCAAGGAGGATCTCACCATTTTTCCATCTCAATTCAACTTTTATGTCACATATTCTAACCTTTATGAGTTTACCACACCATTGTTTCATTGATGAAGACAAAATTAAGATCTATATGATTAAAAAGAAAAGAAAAAACTCTTGTTCTTTGAGACGGTATTTATTTTCCTATATTTTGATTTTTGAGAAGGTATTTATTTTTCTATATTTTGATATATTTGTGCCACTGCATTTTCTAACGAAGCCACAATTTCACCAAGATGACAAATTTCTTGCTGGAATCCAGTAAAAAATTATTCAAGAAATCTAACTGCGAGAGTATTTAAATTACTTTTTTATGGAAGAAATGGATTCAGCACCATGAAGAACCCCTATGGCACCCAAAATCCTAAAACTTGATAGTTGTAACCTGTATTTCAAAAATTTCTGCTATATTTTCTCAAAATCGCATCGGAATTTCTATTATTTTTCGGGGCAAATTGTGGCTTGTTTAGACTAATCTTTTGTGCCACTATAGGAAGATGTTTTAAAATTATTTCATCATTGTTTTCAATTTTTATGTCTTTTGTCTTTATGACTTGTGATAGAATGCAATTCAACTTTTATAATTTTTGCCATGCATTGTTGTCAACTATTATATCACCAAATAGTTATCTTTCATTTTTTTCTTCATCATTTGTTTGTTTGTTTTTTATTAGTGAAGGGTTTTGGAAGGTTGAAGAATATTCCTAAAGAGAAGTTTAAATGTTGTGTCATTGGGACTTTTTCCATTGATCATCATTGGAATTCGATTATATAACTCCTGAAAAATTCGCAAATTTTCATTGCTGAAATTGCATTTTTGAATGCATCAATGGATTCAATGTCCTCAAAAAACCTTATTTCACCTAGATTGTGCAATCTCCACAATTTATATATACAATTCCAATGATTCTTCCAAACTATTGGCTAGATTTTTGGCAAAAATCATCAGAAAAAATTGGCTAAAAAGTAGATTAATCATAGCATGTTTCGACTCCATGCTATTCTTAGTTGTAGAAACAATAGTGAGAATTATTATTGCACTTCAGGAAGTAAAGAACATATGAGTTTCAGTAAGAGGCCTTACAAGTAAGCTGGTTGTTAATGAAGATATGCATAGTTTTTAGAAAGGTAGGTTTTCCACCACTTGTTGGGCTAGTAAGATGGGGGTAGTTGCCATGTGGAAGCCCGATTTCAAATATTGTGGGCCCCTGTTGCCCAAAATTTTGAATTCCTAAATTGAAAAAATGTTAAGCAATACTAAGCCATCTATGATCACTTCACGTATCTTACATCATTTTGTTGTAGCAAACACCTCATGGTGTCAAAATGCTATCTTGATTAAATCTTCAAAAGAAAAGAGAGATGGTTTACATATATTTCTTATACATGTTGAGTATATTCTATTTTTATTTGTTATAATGTTTTGTTGTTCACTTTCATTACTATGTTCTGTGCATATTGAATATTTATGTTCTTTCCAGTGTCTTTACAAAGAATATTTGTTTTGCTCCATTCTTGCTTCCCCTTGCATTTCTTGGAAACATTAAAAACTTTCATAGGAAGTTTTGACTTTTTTAGCAATGCTAAGCCATCTATGATCACTTCATGTATCTTAAATCACTTTGTTGTAGCAAACACCTCATGGTGTCAAAATGCTATCATGATTAAATCTTCAAAAGAAAAGAAAGATGGTTTACATATATTTCTTATACATGTTGAGTATATTCTCTTTTTATTTATTATAATGTTTTTTTGTTCACTTTCATTACTATGTTCTGTGCATACTGAGTATTTATGTTCTTTCCAGTGTCTTTACGAAGAATATTTGTTTTGCTCCCTTCTTGCTTCCCCTTGCATTTCTTGGAAACATTAAAAGCTTTCATAGGAAGTTTTTACTTTTTTCCAACTTTATGAGGTACCTTTTGATCACTTCTCTTTTCTCCCACATATTAAGCCATAAGCATCATCCAATGTACCAATATCAAACAAGGCATTTGCATATGCATCACCCAATTTGCAAACGTCAAACAAGGGCAACTATTTCTAAATGTGGCTACGCAAACCTCCAACATACTTTAGCATTATTGCTTCCTCATCATTAGCAATCTATAACTTAGTGGATAGTCCATAGAATTCTATTATTAAATTTTTCCGTCGCTTTTAACAAAGATATTGTGATGTAGGAGCATCAACCCATCTTATGAAAAATCAGCAAGAACCACTTTTAGAAGGCAAAAATGAGAAAAGGCGAATCAAAAGGCAAAGGATTTGTTAAAAAGTTTGAAAAATCAAATCTATGAGTGATCTTAGAAATTTGTTGAGAGTTTTGTGAAAAAAAACTATGTTGAGGGCTTTGTGGAGAGTTTTGTCAAAAAAAATCCATGTTGAGAGCTTTTTGGAGAGGATCACGTTGTGAGCTTTATGGACAAGATCACAGATCTTGAAATGATCCACAATATCGTAATTTCCTCTATAAATTGTAGCCTTTTGGGCATTGAAAAGATGAGGTCAATTGAATGAATATTAGACCCGTCAAGGCACCACGGAATAGCATAGAAAATAAATCAATTTTAAGGCCTAGTTTATGTAATTTTGTTTGTGTGCATGATGATTTAATGCATAGATCTCGACTTTATTTGATGAATTAACATTACCTGTAGACCACAGGATTGTTAAGTTTTCGCTACGGAAGTGAGGATGAGTTGTTTGTGGAATCATAACCCACAAGGCCCAAGATCGAACCAGTAAAAAGATTGAAAACAACTAACCCCCATAAATCATTTTCATCAAGTGGTATCAGAGCACAGAAGATTCTTGTGCATAGTATGGAGGAGAAGCAATGGAAGAAGGTAAAAAGTTGATTGAAGATTTGGTAAGAGATTTATTTTCTCTATGCAGGTGACAGTAAAGAAAGGTGAGAATATTTGCAACATCCTAGAGCAAAGAGTGTTCAATTGGTTCTAGAGGAAAAAACCAGGGGGATGCCAAGAGCCCAAACTTAGGAGAAAGTTGGTGAGTTATCACGTAGCAAGGTGGAGACTTGTTATTGCAGAGGCGTGTTTCAGCGTACAAGTTGAATCTGTTACGAGAAGACTAGAAAGCATATGACCAGGAGGTCATAAATATTTGTACCTTGGGATTCTGATGCAGGAGCATCGACCCATCCTATGAAAAATCAGCAAGAACCACTTCTAGAAGGAAAAAATAAGAAAAATCACATCAAAAGGCAAGGGATTTGTTAGAAAGCTTGAAAAATCAAATCCATGAGGGATCTTAGAAATCTGTTGAGAGCTTTGTGAAAAAAATCCATGTTGAGGACTTTGTGGAGATTTTTGTGAAAAAAATCCATGCTGAGAGCTTTGTGGAGAGGATCATGTTGTGAGCTTTATGGAGAAGATCATGGATCTTGAAATGATCTCCAATATTGTAATTTCCTCTATAGATTGTAGCCTTTGGGCATTGCAAATATGTAGTCAATTGAATGAATATTAAACCTGTTGAGGCGCCATGTAATAGCATAGAAATTAAATTAATTTTAAGGCCTACTTTATGTAATTTTGTTTGTGCGCATGGTGATTTAATGCATAGATCTGTTGACTTTATTTGATGAATTAATGTTGTATGTAGACCACAAGGTTGTTCAGTTTTCGCAACAGAAGTGAGGATGAGATGAGTTTGTGGAATCATAACCCACAGGTCCCAAGATCGAACCAATGACAAGATTCAAAACCACTGACCCCCATAATGTTGAAAATAGTGTAACTAGGTTCGGTCTTCATCTTGTAATAATGTAATTTTGTATCAAGAAATTGTTTGTATTATTACTTGAGCATGGGTGTCATGCTCAAGGAATGTCTATTTAGTAATGGCTTGCATTTAAGAGTCTTAAAATTGAGTCATGAAAGAGAAGACAACCATGAGTTGTTACACTTGTACATATATTCAATATTAGTCAAAGAGTCCTTCTAGACCATCAATGAAAACCACCGAAATGTACCCACCAAATTAAAGAAAGGAATCCTCTTGTATCCGAGAAGCCTCCCATGATGTCGGCTTAGAGATGGATGAACAAGCATATATAGGCATCGATGGTACCTCCTTAGAGCACATTCACTCTCATGCATTCATGTATCAAAGACAAAGAAAAGGAAACAAAGGAGAGGCAGCCGCAGTCAATAAGGAAGTATGTTGCCTCATCCAAAACCCTCATCAAGTCTGATCACACGTGCGGAACTCTGATCCGAGCTAGGGAAACCATGTATATTGATGTTTATTGGGTTAGAGGTTCGATCTAGCAGCAAACTGAAGAGAAGATCCATTGTCAAGGAGATCAAAGTTGTATAAGGGCTAGAAGAGCCCTAATTCTCCTCGCACGTATGTCCACAATATGAAATAGACAGTCATGATTTCGCTGTTCTAGAACAGTCATTGTTTCGGCATCTAAACTTGTAGATCAAGCTCAAGTCAAAGAGCTACATCATGTGTGATCAGTTTACATGTAAAGCAAAGGTGCAAGAAGGCTAAAGGAAGCTGCTCCCGACATCATTTGCTGACTGTCATCACCTTGTTACAGACCTGCTATATAGTGCGAAGTTGCATGAGGAGATTTGTTGTTTGGGTACATTTCGGAAGGTTTGTCATTTTAAAGTTGAAGGCTATCTTGTGTCATTTGTCAGATTCTTGGAATTCATCAATAAAGATTCTATGAGAAAGAGTTCAAGGGTTTTTCCTCTCAAGATTTGGAGAGGTTTTTGCCCTAGCATGGTGCCAATATCTTGTGTACTTGTGCATGATTGATCCTCTTGTTTTGATAGCTGGTTGATGATAACAATACATGTTAACAATATCAATTTAGTCTGAAGGAAATATTACGACAAACAGTTATCATAGCAAAGAGAAATTGAATATTTAAGTTGCCCTTTAATTTCTCAACACATAAATCATTTTCATCATATTGTCACTTGATTTTGATATCTTGCTCATATCCAACTAGGTGGAACTTATTAAACAACACAACTTTAAACTTAAACCATGATTGCAACCTTCGTCTCTAGCACAACATTTCCACCACAAGGCATCTCGTACCACCTTCTACTAAGCACCTTGAATTTTCTATTTTTGAAAATTCCATGTTTGTGAAGTACACCTTAAGTTGTTGTAGACAATTAACTAATCCATCAAACAACTTCAACTCTAAAGAAAACCATTATTACAAACGTAGGCTTAGAGAAGCCCTTGAAATAAAGAAACGCCCTAACAACATTAATAGAGACAATGGGCTTGATATTAATAGTAATTGGTTCCCCTTGTGCACCATGAACTACAAATGATTCCTAATCATTTATCCCCTCATTTTCTTATTGGCCTCTTACTCTTCCTCTCATTCAATCTCTTTCCCTATATGTTGTCCTTTACCCCTCTCAGTTGTCTCTAGATAAGCTACCTGATGCCTAAAGGAGTAGCCGAAAAGAAGCTACAAGAAGGCTGAGATCCCATAATGACTGGCTACAGGGCTGCAGGAAGGGGCCGCAAGAAGGGCCACAGGCCACAGGAATATTTGTGCAGGCTGATCAGAGGTTGGAACCGCTGGCCGCGAGGGCTAAAAGGTCAGAAAAGGAATTGTTGAGCTGGCCGAGGAGCTGCTAAGCTAGCTGAGGGTTTGTTGTAGGGTTTGAGGAGCTACAGCAGCAAGGTTTTGACAATTGACTAGTATGTAAATTATTGTTTGTGTTTTTATGGGCAAAGGACAGTCACAATGTTTGTTTGGGCAGAAGAGAACCTAAAAGAATTGGCCTCAGCCCTAGGTAATTTAGTCAAAGGAAAAATATTGTATTTTGGGCATTGCACTGGAATATAAAGACTCAAGAGCCACAACCCCTAGTACGGGAGCCCCATGATTGTCTTATTAATGGACTGATAAGAAACAAGTTTGAGCATTAAACACTTGTGTACTGCCATTGATCTGATTGCTGTGCAAGTTGTTTTGAAGTTAGTCACTGCTAGTGTGTTTATGTTTCTATTTAAGACATACACTAGAGCTGGGGTGCATGGATTCTAACAACCCTCCTCAGAAGAAAGTATCTAAGCTACGGACCACAGCCTTATATTTATTTATATTAGCTAGAAGCTCAAAGCCAGTGAAAATGAGAGGAATGCTGGTTTCAGACTTCCTGTTTTGGCAGGTCTCATCAAAAAGAAAAGAAATTACATCACCTGTCAACAGGTGATGTATGAGCCATGAACTATTATTTGGCAAAAGTTCAGGTCATCAGTTGCTAAAAACATTTAGGAGATAATTTGCAAGTAGTCATCAAACTTAGTAGTAAAATGATGAAATTCCAGATCACAGGAGGAATACCGTATATAGATATGGATTCAGTATTTTGAAATAGGATATAGTTTGAATCTTGATAAGTTTTTTAAAAGATTCACAAGTAATCCTTCAAGAATTTCAACACACACATCTCAAAAAAGTAAAGACAGATACACATTTGGAATAGGATTATTGAATGGGCTATTTAGTCATGAGCTTTAATTGGACAAAGAAGCAGGATAAAAAAAAAAAAAAATTAATACAATCTCACTGTTCCTGTATTTTAACGTTTAAATGTCTTTCAAATTTTAAATGAACATGAAAAAATTATGTATAGCGGAACTCTATAGTGTGAATATTTCCTTGGGAATAAATTCTGGGGAGACTCCCAGACACTTCACCCCATTCAAAGGATGGTACCCAGTGTAAAGTCCGTGATGTAGATTTAGTGCACCCAACCCCATGACTAAGAAACAGAAGAGATCCAACTATGGGCCCATGTCCGTATCCCATATGTCTGACACATGTTTGGTGTGTGTCCTAAAACAGAACATTTGTCCAGAAAATGTCCTAGACATGTCCAACCTTTAAAAACAGTTTTTCATTGCTAATTTTTCACTTTGAGCAGGGAAAGAACTCTCACAGATTCTCATTGTGCAGGTGACAGGTCAAATCAAAATCTGAAAGGATTCCCAGTGTTTTGTAAATGTTCTAGTTTGTAAAAAAAAAAAAAGGATCTTTTATGCCTATATTTCATTTTCGTATTTGTAAATTGTAATCAGTATTTTTTTAATCTACATATTATTTTTAATTTATAATCCTCTCTCTCTCTCTCTCTCCATCCTGCTTCCGGTTTCAACACGTCCCACATCAGATACTCATATTTCCAAGTCCTCTGTGTAACATTCCCTCGTGTCATGTGACTAAATTCCATGGGAATCAGAGCATGGACCTGCACAGTGTGCCAGATTACAGGCCATGTCCTAGCAACAGTGGCACCAACTGATTGACACAACCACTAAGGATCTTGTCATAAATGACTAATTTATATTATTATTAAAAATTGTCTATACAAATAAACTCAGTCCTTTATAAAGAGATTTAAGAGGTGAGTTTGCATTCTTAGGCTAATGGTTAGTGTCTAGGAGCTTTGATCATTGACAACAGTAGTCACAATACCTTTTAAGCCTTGATCCATAGAAAAAATAGAATCATACAGCAACATTGAATGCATGTGTGCACAAAAGTAGTGAAATCAGGGATCAAATACAATAGGATGTCAATTTCAGCATGGCTTCCTTTTTCATCTCTGTGCAAGAAATATATATCCTGAGCAAGACAAGACCATATTTGTATTCTCGAGTTTTGAACTTGATAATGGATTTCTTGCAAACTTCAAAGCACAATCAGCAAACTCATTCTAAAAGCAATGTCATAACACCAACTTAGAAGTACAAAGATCAGTGAGGAACAAGATTATTTAATGAATAATTGCCTCATACAGATATAATTTCTTAACAGTAAAGCAACTTTGCAGATTTCATATTTGAGTAACCAAGAAGAAGCCCACTAGAATGCCATCAAGTTCTATTACTATATGCTACCAAACCATACATGTGGATCCATCTCTATAGGTTGGGCATCTGCAAAATTCTAAATAAACCCAATAGCATGGATCTTTGAGGTTCTGTGAGGTTTCAATAAGCACATAGGTATGGATCTTTTTTATTCTATTAGGATGGATTAATGCATAATTTTCTTAAGAATTCATACACAAAGCTGTGCAATCTTCAAAGCACAATCATCAAACTCCTAAAAGCAGTGCCATAGCACTGACTTAGAACAACAGAGCCAGTGAGAAACAAGACTATGTACTGAGTATAATTTCTTGATGTGAAACAGCTCCACAGTTTTAGCATTCAAGTAACCAAGAGCAAGACCACTCGAATAGCATCATGTTCTAAATGCCTACCCAACCATACATGCCTGTCAATATTTACAGCTTAGCCATCTGGACATTTCTAAATAAACCAAATAGTATGATATCTAGTTCTATGAGGCTTTTTTTTCAACAAAACAATCACCTAGGGCTGCTTCCCCACATTTTGTGGATGTCATCCAGATTCCATAGTCCTAGGGATGCTTCCCCACATTTTGGGGATATCATCCATAGTAAACCCATCAGTGTAGACTGTTACACCTCACCCTCCCAGACCCATCCATGGATATTCGTCCCCACCACCACCTGCCACTGAAACCATTGACCCTCACCAAAGGAATTGAACCTAGGTCTGCAGTGAAAAGCACGGTACTTAAAGCAGCTGAGCTACCCTTTGTGGCTCCAAGTTCTACCAGGTTTTGCTAAGAATGTAAGCATGGATTTCTTTGTTTCTATGAGACAAGTTAATATACAATATTCCTAAGGTTCATACACAATGCTGTGCGATCTTCAAGCACAATGAGCAATCTCCTTCTGAAGAGCAATGTCATAGCGCCAATTTAAAAGTACAAAGGAAGTGAGGAACAAGATTTTTTTAATGAATAATTGCCTCACATAAAGATATAATTTCATAACATATTCAGGTGAAACAGTTTCACTGTTTTCACGTTCAAACGAGCATGAACAAGCCCACTAGGTTGGCATCAAGTTCTAAATGCTACAGAGCCATACACGTGTATCCATCTCTACAGCTTGGCAATTCTGTGGAATTCTAGACAAACTAATAGCATGACATCAAGTTCTACAAGGTTTGTCAAGGAGGGCTTGCTTGGTCAGTGAAAGAAGCATGCTGTTAATGCCTCCAACGGGAATCAAGTCTCCCGAGAAACATGCTTTGCCCTTATAGACGCTTGCCTGTGCTAGTGCTTGTACTTGTGTTTTCAGTTTGGGCTAGGTGCAAGTCCTAGGTGACTTTGGTAGAATAAATATGCCCCACTTGCAAGTTCCTTTCCAAAAGATTCTGATATGAATATGTTGTTAGCTGGCTACACTGATGCGAATGTCGTTAACTGACTAAACTCCTAGATTGGGACGGGCAAACTTGCTGCATAACGACAAAAGAAAGCTTGTGAAAAAAAAAGTTTCACAAGGTTTTGTGAACATAGGTATGGATCTCTTCATTTTCTATAAGACGAGCTAACACATAACTTGCATATGGAGTCATTGACAATGTTGTGCAATTTCCAAAACACAATGAGCAAACTCCTTCTGAGGAGCAATGTCATAGCACCAATTTCAGAGTACAAAGTCAGTGGGAAACAAGATTATCTAATGAATAAATGCTTTATGGAAAGATATAATTTCTTAAAATATTCAGGCAAAAACAGTTTCGATGTTTTCACATTCAAGTAAACATGAACAAGCACACTAGAATGGCATCAAGTTCTAAATGCTATGAAACCATACACGTGTATTCATCTCTACAGCTTCGCGATTCTAAGAATTCTAACAAACCAAATAGTATGACATCAAGTTCTACAAGGTCTCGCTAACTATATAGATATGTCTTCATTTTCTACAAGATGGGTAGATACATAGTTTGCCTATGAATTCATACATAAAGCCGTGCATTCTTCAAAGCACACTGAGCAAACTCCTCCTGAAGAGCAATGCCACAATACTGACTTAAAAGTACAAAATCAATGAGAAGCAAGATTATCTATGAATAATTGGCTCATACAAAGATATATTGCTTAACATATTGATGCAAAACATCTTCGTGGCTTTCACATTCAAGTAAGTATTAACAAGACCCCTAGAATGGCATTCAGTTTTAAATGCCACTGAACCATACACTTGTATTCATCTCTACAGCTTGGCGATTCTAAGAAATTCTAAACAAACCCAATACCATGACATCGAGTTCCACATGGTTCTGCTAAGGATCTCCTCATTTTTAAATCAGGCAGTTCAATATAAAATATGCCTATGGACTCATACACAGTGCTGACTGCGTGATCTTTGATAGAGCTTATTAAAACAAGTGATGATGACAGCATGCATCCAACATCAAATTACATAGTCAGACCACTCACTGATAAATGAAGTGTGATCCATCGTCTTGCTGGGAATCTCCTTTAGCATAGAAGGATTACGCTTGCCTCCCACCAATCTTGCAGGATTTCCAACAGCGGTGGTATAGCTAGGCACCTCAATAAGCACAACCGACCCAGCTCCAATTTTCGCCCCCTCCCCAATCCTAATATTCCCCAAAATAGTAGCCCCTGCCCCAATGAGCACCCCATCTCCAATCTTGGGATGTCTATCGCCCCCATATTTCCCAGTACCCCCCAGTGTCACATGGTGCAAGATGGATACATTATCCCCAATGGTGGCAGTCTCCCCTACCACAACCCCTGTGGCATGATCAAAGAACGCCCCTTTGCCAATTCTAGCAGCAGGATGTATATCGACAGCAAAAACCTCAGAGACCCTGCTCTGTATTGCGAGGGCCAATGAAGTTCTTCCCTGGTTCCACAGCCTATGTGCAACCCTATGGGCCTGGCAGGCCGAAAACCCTTTAAAATTCAGCAAGCAATGAGAATATGAAACACAAGCTGCATCCCTCTCTCTAAAGGCTTTAATGTCTGCACGAATGCACTCCCTAATATAGGCATCTTCCATGAATACATCTGCAATCAGATTATAAAGCTGAGAGCTCAGAAGTGTAGAGTTTGATAGCTTGTTACCTATGTGAAATGCCAATGCATTTTCCAGAGACCTGTGAGCCAATATGGTTGAATAAAGATAGCTTGCCAATGTGGGCTCAGCCTCTGCATCTTTCCTGCACTCGCTTCTCATCTCTAGCCACAGCTCATCCCTTTCTGGAAGCAAATTCTCTTCTTTATTCTTCTCGTCTTCTTCTAATACCAGGGACATGGATATCAAACCCTTATGTGGCTTTTCCCCGCAGCTTTCTCCACCAAATCCTGTGTTTCTGATTTTGATTATACCTCTTCTCTTCAATATCAATTGGGGACAATTTTTCTGTGGAAAGCAGCGCAGAGGCCGTTGTTTGAAAGCAGATAAACCCGCGTAAAATGCAGAACTGGTTGACACGTCGCAACCCAATTGCAGAATTAGACCGGAAGTTGCCATCGGGGCCTTCTTTATGTAAGATAATGGCCTTTCTTACAGATTCAAGCATGCTTCTGCAAGCAAAACCGACCAGGAAAAATCACTGGAGATTGATCCCAACCATCATTGAATTTATAAGTTCTGTTGTATTCGGGGACTGAACCTACTTAACTTTTTATTGGAATACATAATTAAACTGTAATTATTCTAAGTGGGTTTTTAACTGAGAAACCTCTTGATTTTTGGCCCGAGTTGAATGGTACTCCCTGTCATGCTGTAGGGTTCCTGATATCTGGCCGGAGAATGATGAAATTTTTGGGAAGCATTTTTTTGGTTGAATTAGAAAAAGGGCCAAATTCAAGCGAATATGTTAAGCATGAGTATGGAGGAACTTTGAGGATTTGTTTTGTTGACCGGTACGATTTTTTCACAATTCCCACCGAAAAAATTCCATTCTTTTCAAATTAAAAATATTTCATATTTAATTTTTTTAATTGTTCGGATAATGTGTTATAAGTATTTGTTTGAAAATATATTTATAATGTAAATATGTAAATAGTTAATTTTTTGAATGGTAAGATAATATGCTTTTTTTTTTTTTTGTAGAATTGAGACTTTTGTGATTTGTCATAGTTATAAGAAGAGCTTCGGCATAAATCACATAAAAAAGACCTTTGTCGACGCGTTTCGAACCAAGGTTTTAATATAATTTTGAACTGTATATGTGTAAATAGTATGGCAGTGGTTTATAATGGGATTTTTTGAAAGCCTTTCCGGTGGGTTTTTCCGGTCAAAATCCGGCAGCAATTTATTGGAATCGAAGTTTGATAGCTAGTTTCTGCACAATGCATCCTAGGGGTTTTTCAGGGTGATGAATACAAATATGCAATTAAAAAACCATTTTAACTGCAACAAATCAAGATTTAACCTCAACTTCTTCAGTAAGATTCCGTCACCAAAATCTCCAAAAAATCGCATTATAGACAACTCATGTTATTAGAAAATAATTTCAAAATATTTTTTTTTAATCTAATCCTTTATAATATTTAAAATATTCAATATCCTGCTCTACTTCATCATTTTTGAGTAATAAAAATTATAAAATTTATACAATATTTGCATCTTCCTTAAAGATAAAAGTAAACTATATTATATTAAATAACCAATTCCACTTAACTCTATATTCTATAAATAGCCTGTTATTAGAAAGTAATTTCCAAATAATTTTATTTTTTAAATCTAATCCTTTTATTTAAAATATTCAATATCCTGCTCTACTTCATCATTTTTGAGTAATAAAAATTATAAAATTTATACAATATTTGCATCTTCCTTAAAGATAAAAGTAAACTATATTATATTAAATAACCAATTCCACTTAACTCTATATTCTATAAGGAAATTATATAGAATTATATTATATCAAGTCCACTCTCTTTAATTATATTATAATCTTATGAAATATTTGTATCATCATTAAAGATAAACACAAATTATATTATATCGAATATCTAACTAAAGTTGTTAAATAAATTAATACATTATATTTCATATAATTTTACTTTAATGTTAATTTAAAACAAAAGTCATTACAATGTGTTGAAGGCTCCGAAAATCGGGTCTACAACAAGGGGATACCTGCCTGGTCCGGACCTTGGTTGGCAGCTCCTTATCCGTTTGGTATAGTGGGTCCGACTGGGGATATGGGCCCAGATTCCCAACTCAGTGTGTGTGTGAGAAAAATGGATGTTTTTGTTCTAAATGGAATACTTTTATCCTATTTCTAATCTAATGTTATGCTATTGTATTCTAATAAACAGAAAAACATCTAAATTTATGCTAACCCGGGGTGTGATCTTTCTTCTATGCGATCTAAAAAGATTTCAAACAATAATTGGTAATAAAGATCATTCAGCTATTATAAGAAAAGAATTTGATAAAGATGAACTACTTCGTATAAAAAGTTAGACGAAACAGTTGTGAAAATATATCGCATAAATGAGCTATTCATACACTAAGCATAAATAAATAGTTATCACTGTACAAAAGTGTCAAATGATAACTCAGGCATCCACGCTGTAATATATAAACAACTGAAAACTGAACATCACTTTAACGCATAAGCAGAAATCATTAAGAGATAAAAGTACCATTTATAACTAGTCCTACTCATGAGCTTCAAGCGACAATTGATTTATCTCTCCTTGATTTAACATTCACTAAGAGTACAGAAGTGCAACATCAGTAGCAGATATCAAATGCAAATATCAATAAACCATGTTCCATTCATTCATCAAAACCTCCTCGGAGGGTGCAAAAGTGCATGTTCTGAGGACAAGTTTTTAATAAATTTCTGGACCTTTCTCTAAATGCATGAGAAGGGTTTAAATACTACTAACTAAATAACTTATTTACAGAAATTCAGGATTCGGTTTAAATGACCGTCCTTTTTCCAAGCAAAACTATTTCTAAAATTAAATCTAATATCTAACTATTTCTGTATTTGCTCCTTAATGTCGCAAGCATTCAGTATTTGCTTGAGTAGAGTCGGTTGACTCTCTTCTGCCTTTGGTTGAGTTAAGCAAACAGAATCGGCAAGAGTTGGCACTATCTTCTCAGCAAAATCGATAATATACTTGAGAGTCATCCAATGACTATGTGGCTTTACCATGTATGCTTGGTAATAATCCCATTTCAACTTTGTTAACCCTTGGATTGCTTTTGCTTTTTCTTTAGCTTTCTCTTTCCAGTTTGTTTCTATCGTTGCTTTCTTGAAATTTTCGGGGTTTGCAGGTGACTGAGTAATTAGAAGCATTCCTCCGTTTCTTGATCTGGGCTTCCCTGATGCGTTTTTCGCATTTTGTGCCTTTTTCTCTTATCGGGTATAAAGCTCAAATTTTGTAAAAATAGTGATTCCGTGAGCTCTTGACCCTGAGCATTAAACTGTATATTTCTGGTATCAGCATCGTTCAGTACCCATTCAACCATGGTTGTATATGAGAGATCTGTGATGGATGCCTCAGAAGAGTTTTGCGGCTCTTTCTCTTCCTTAAGTAGATTAGGTGTGCCTTCCCTTATGGACATTGGAGTACTACCTTTCCTCCTCAAGTTTCCTGCATACTGCCTTGTATAATGCTTTGTCCTTCGTTCCTGCAGTTTACAAATGAGGTGGAAGTAATGATAAAAATAATGACAAGAAAACTTTAAATGCCGAAGATATGCAAAACATGCCACCTTACGTGAACTAATTCTTCGAAAAACACAACACCATACTCCATTAACAACTGGCAACAATTCATTAATTCGCATTAAAGTGCATGACCAGTTCTTGGCCTAAAAAATGTTTTCTCGAATAATGAGCCAGAACCAACTGCGATGGAGAGGTCTTACAATTTGCTTTGTGATATCGCAGATCACTACATCGCATTACCGCAATCTCATCGTGTTGTTGTATCGCAAGGTTGCTTGGTCGCAATGTCGCAAGATCGCATATCACTAAATCATTATAATCATTATGTGTAGTTTATGCGATTTTTGCGATGTGCGATATGCGATATCGCATATCGGCGATCTTAAGGTTTTTCAATGTGAATTCTCATTAATGCATGCGATGCGATGGAGTTTCGCATCGCAATCTCACGTTTTTTATCATTTTGGCTCATTAGAAGGTACCCTATCATTCTTTGCGTGATGCGATATATCTTAAGGAGTGAATTTACTTTCTTCATCATGAAACTTAAGCTTTTTAGATTCTTCAAAGGTATTTTCCTAAGTCCATGATATTGTAAGTTTTATCTAAAAGGAAATATAAGCACTAATTGATTTTTTTTTTTTTTTACTAAGGGTCCCCACTTATTTAGTATTAGCAATAACACTTCATAAGGAGGGGGGTTGTTGGTGGCCACAACACAATGACAGAGGTCCCTCTCGAAAAGAAATTGCAAATTCAGAAATTAAGTCAAAATTAATGTTGATTAATTTGTGGCAGTAGTGGTACAACATGTGTTACAAACCAACCCATATTTCTAATGTGCCTACTTCGACAGATGTGATCCCTAGTTATGTTACCCATGTGTACTGTGAGAATCTACATTGGTTTCGCAATTTGTTTCATCTATGGTGTCCATGTTTTTTTTATTCTTTTTACATAATTCTGGGTCAAGACCCTGTTTTGAACTGGTTGTAGTTCTTTCTTCAATGACCTCCCAGAATTTTGACCCGACGGACATTTCTTTTAATTGTCTAGTATTCGTTAGCTAAGCTTGGTTTCAAGGCACTTTCTTGATCTGACTTCGATAGATACATTGCCCTCTATTACCCTGTGTTTTATCCAAGCACTACCACCTCGTTCAGTTTTGTTTACCTCATTCCCTGGGACTCTATGGGCATATCTGGCTATGTGTGTTTGTCATTTAAGACTCTGTTGGTTTTTTCTGATTGGAAGAAAATCACCATCCTCTGCCTAGCCTACCAGCGTGAAGGTAGTTCTTCCTCTGAAACATCGTGTCTCTTGTCGATCCTCAAAACGTTGGGGGTTTTGTCCTTTCAGTGGTATTTTTCTTCTGGGGTCAAGTTTCAAAATCTCTTTAAGTTGCACTTTATTTGTAGGTTTTGTCTTATTAGTACTTGTACTTTGGGTCCTCTACCACTTGCTTCGAGTCTTGGTCTTGTTTTTTATTGGCAGGTTCTCGGTGGAGATGGCTCCACGACAAAGGCTTCCCAGCCTTCAGGGTAGTGCTTCAAGCAACTCCTCCTCTAGGCACCAATAGCTATTTGGTTGGGAATTGGTAGCCACGTTTTTTTATTCAACTCCTCTAGAAGTTTGTAAGGAGATTTTGCAATTCGAAGCAAGGGAGTTCGGGGACCAGATATATCACTCTGATTGCGAAATTGGAAGTAGCTCTTTGAAAAGGGTTCCTCATCCTGGAAAATTTAGGAAAAGAAGATTGCACTTCCTCCACTCCATCACTACTCACCGGTAGATGGAAATTTTCCTTAGTATGGTTATTCGAGACAAATAAATTGAAAATTACAAGTTTTTTGTTTGACAAGAGGACATTAAGAGAATTATGAGGGATATAAGATATGATCTTGATGATATAGTGGTCAGATTGAATCGCGTGGAAAAATATATGGTTTATGACTTAGGGATTGAATCAAATGACCTTCAGGAGAACGACATGGTCATCAATGCTCCTCCTTTAAACAATGTTCCACCTCTAAACACTTCAGATGCACACTCTCCTTCACTTTCTCCAGTCATCATCTTGGACTAACATGTCCACTATGTTTCTTTGTCTTTTTGCATATTTTCCTTATGATGTACTTAATAGTTATTGGTGGTCGTCTACTGGTTTTTTTCCACTAGATACTTCTCATCTATGCAACCATCTGAACACCCCAGGTTACGTATCTTGGGCTTGGCAGTATAGTTTTGTTTTTTGCATGTCACTATAAGGTTTCTACAGTTACTTTCTTTTTGCCTACAAGATTGTCTCATACTCTTTTGGGCAGCCAATGTGCTTACTAAGTTATATCTATGTAATCTTCTTTTTGCTATTAATAGAAATCTACGACTAGAATTTACAACAACAAAAAAATACCTAGCTATGCTATTATCTCTACTATGTTGACTTGGTTTTATGATACTCATCGTTAATTCGAGGAATACAACTGTATTATGAAGAACATATATTTGTTGATCATTCTTGTTTGTTGCGTGAATATATATCTCACCCCAACATGTATAGGATTGTTTCAACTCTACCTCACATATATAGGTGTCCGAGATATTCAAACTGTCTGAAAACTCATCCTCGTAATATAGAAATTGCCTGAAAAGGTCTTGAATTAAAATCACATCTCAAGTTTAAATTAAATCAATTTTGGTCACATCTCATGTTCAGAGTAAATCAATTTTGGTTTTCATATAACTTTTTATTTAATCTAAATATTTATTGTCAATTAAGATTATGTAGAGATATGTATATGATAAAAATGATTTTACAATGTACATATTTTAATTATATTTGACTAGTTGATAAATATTTTTTCCCAAGTGCATTTCTTTTATTGCAAACATCATAAAGCCCCTTCTTGTTCAACTAGACATCTAAAATATGTTGATAATTGACATATAGTATGTTTGACTCGCAATGAATTGGTTACCTGTAGAATTATAATGCCCAAAAAAATCTTCTATTATTATTAGCTGAACAAAAACCCAAACCCCAAAAGTACATATACCTTCATCATCATATTCATAATGCAACCATTAATCAACTTATTACACTTCATTCATTAAATTTCTATAATTTCCTCAAATGTCAATGCATTTGCTAACAAACAACCATACTTCTTGCTACTGACAAAGCATTTTGGTAACCAACAAATAGTGAGTAACAATGCATAAATATTTGTTTCTTAAATTTTGAATATCTATGTTTTGTTATGTTGAATGGACTTTGAGTCATGTGAAATTTTGAGTTGAGTAAATTTTGAGAGTTGAATAAATTTTGAATATATATGTTTTGTTAAGCTGAATAGACTTTGAGCCATGTGAGATTTTGAGTCGATATTGTGTTGGAGGCCATGTCAAGTCTCATATAAAAGTATGAAACCATTTAAATTCTTTGAAATTTGTTATGAATGATGTCTTATTTATTACATTTAAAACTTCCTAAAATGTCATTAATTATATCATTCATAATTAAAACGGAGTACTAACATAATAAGGTAATGACAACTAAAATTCCTCAATTTTTAAAATATTGTCCATAAATAGAAAATGATCATTAATTTTCTACGTCCATGTAAACCAGATACATGTTTATAATATAAATATTCATGTGATATGTTATTGAAAATATATTTGTAAAATTTTAGATATGCACCCTTTAAACTATAATAGGTTCTTAGCATTTACAATTTCATGAATATATTAATCTAAAACTTTTAAAGTTATGCTATGTTGCTTCCTTTAATGCTTCTAGGTTAAGAAGCCTATTCCTTTTAATAACTATATCTTATTTGGGTCATTTATATCATATAGTAGCATTGATTTAGATTCTAAAGTATTGAACCAATGAACTACATATTAGGTCACATCTTCCCAACATGGTTATATTGTTTTATTACTAATCTAATTAAAATTTCATATTCTCAAGTGAGTTATAAACATGAAAAATGGTGTAGTATACATCCATAGAATTTAACGAAGAAGGTATTCAGTTTTGTGTGTTTCTATAGTTATGGTCTCAACATATATATTACTTTCATAATGTACTCGCATAAATTACAGATTAATTATGAGCATAGATTTTGAAAACTAATTAGGAATGTCTATCAACGAATTTGTGTAATCAAAGGAAAAAATGAGCATTTAGAAACTAGAACAAAAGTGAAAAATTAATTGTTCTGTGCACAAAATTCAAATTCTAATAATCTATCACTAAATCATAAATTTGTATACCTTTAAGATTTGAACGTATGCTATAATAACATTATTGATTTCTTTGAAAAAATTGGACTTATGCTTTAATATGTCATAAAGGTATCTATTTATAACCATATAGATGTCGCCCCTACTACCATAAAATCTAGCAGGCCCTATAGAGGGAAACCCTACAAAATAAGAGCTAGACAAAGTGTTAACAATGGGGTAGAGGAGATGCAACATATCCCCATAAAATATGGTTTTTGCTTGGATGAGAGCGCGTGCGCAAGCCTGACCTAGCTGCCTTCGCAGCCTCTTGTAGCCTTCCCGCTTGGCAACCTCCTGCTGCTAGGCTCCCTTAAGCTCGGTCTCGGTCCCTCCCTAATGGTTCTCCTCTCCCTGGGTAGCTTCCCGTTCTCTTCCTTTCTCTCGGCAGCCTCCTACTGCTGAGTTTTCCTCCACCATGCCCCTCTCTGCAAGGGGAGATTCTTCCTTACAGCATAGAATAGACGAACATGAAGTAGCCTTTTCTACTTTAATAGCAAAAAATGGAGCTCCAAAAGCAAGGCCAACTACTAGCAAATTTGTGAAGAAGTTAGCAGACATACCAGAGATCTCTTTACCCCCAACACTACCCAGGAAAGATGCTATATCTTTAGTTGAACGTGGATTGGTAGGATAATTTACAGGGTTGTGGCCCTCCCCCAGAGCAGTCCAAAAAATGGGTGGAGAGAAACTGGAGTGCAAATATACAAGGGAAAATAGCTATAAGGTTCTGTGGAAGGAGATATTTCACTTTCTTCTTCGAAACCAAAGAAGACAGAAATCTAATATTCAGAAATGGCCCTTACTTTATGGACTCTAGAGGCTTGTATCTGAATAGATGGTCATCAGATTTTGACCCAGAGATGGACATTCCAAGCGTTGTGCCAGTGTGGGTCACATTGCCACATCTTCCCCTCCACTGTTGGGGCGATGAGTCGATGAAAGCTATCGGAAATGCGGTTGGCAAGTATATAGACAAATGTGAGCCAAAAGATAATATGCACGTCTGTGCTCAAATCTGCGTGGAAGTAGACCTAGGGAAAGGGCTACTGGAGGCAATAAAAATCAAGTTGGACCAATGGACTCACATCCAACAGCTGGACTATGAACAAATCCCTTTCAAATTCAAGGTATGCGATGAATACAGTCATTTTACAAATAGGTGTAGTAAAATAAAAGAAGTAGAGAATTCTGAAAACGTTGAGACATAAGAAGATACTTGGGAATAATAAAAAGAAAGAAGCCCCATAATAAACAAGGTGCTTTGAACCCCTCTCAGCCTCTCGAAACCTTAACTTCAACCTCTATTCCTTCTATCATCACGAACCCTCCCGTAAACCTGACCTCTAACCCATTTGAACTTCTAGGGGAAGACCTGCCATCCCCTCGTTTCCCTACCCAAGTGAATGCATTAGCCATCATCTCTTCTCCCACCTAGAGTTTATCCTCCCCCCTACCCACCATTGATCGAATTCTCACAAGAAACAAAGTCAAAGAAAGCACCCATGCGTGTGATCAGCCGAAAAAAGCAAGAAGTAAATCCAACAAAGAAATAAGATATGAGGCAACAACAAAGGAAATGGCCATCGGCACCCAATAGCCAATGGACTCCTTCTTCGGCAAACAGAAGGGAAGTGGGGAAAAAATCAGCAAAAGGAAAAGGGCGAAACTCACCATAAATCGAGTAAATAATGATTATGGTCTCTTGGAATAGCAGGGGTCTGGGCTCCACTTTCAAAATCAACGCAGCATGAGACATAATAAAACAAGAACAACCAGACATTTTTATGATCCAAGAGACCAAAATCAGCAACCAAGAGGTCCAAAAATTGATCAAGACTCAATTTTTTTTTGAAGGAACAACTATGGACTCCATTGGAGCATTAGGCGGTATTTGCACGTTGTGGAACAAATGGAAATGAGAACTTGTCAAAAAAAAACTCAATAATTATTGGGTCAGGGCAGATCTAAAAAATAAGAATACAAATGAAGAGTATACCTTTATAAATATATACTCTCCAAACCACTACAGAGATAAAGCTCTGTGATGGGAATCAGTATAAGAAGAAGCACAAGAAGGTCAAAGAAGAAATCTAGTTATAGGAGGGGATTTAAATTTGATTCGACATATGGATGAGAAGCTGGGAGGCAATTACTTCAATGATCCCTCAAGAGCAGCCCTGGAAGACCTCATAGAAGTGCACAAACTTCTTGACATTCCACCAAGTAATGGAAAATTCACCTGGAGTAATAAAAGATCGGGAGCACATAATATAAAGGAAAGATTAGATAGAATTTTGATTCAAGACAATATAGTAGCAGCCTTTCCAACCATCAAAAGCAAAATAGTGCATGCTTCAGCATCTGACCATAAGCCAGTGGTGTTGATCTTGGATAGGCTGGAGAATCTCGGTTTGATTCCTTTTAAATACAACAAACTCTGGGACAGCAAGGAATATTTTGGTAAGCTAGTAAAGGAAAGCTGGGAAACCTCTATTATAGGTTCCCCCCATTATGTATGGGAAACTAAACTAAAAAATTTAAGATCAGAACTAAAAGCTTGGGCAAGAGGAAACGCTCTCAAGGAAAAAAATAAAAAAATAGAGCTGCAAAAGAAACTTGAAAATTGGAGCAAGGAGAAAGAAAATCTGCAAGATACCGAGCAAGAGTATGCTTTTGAAAAGAAATCTTCTTGGATATTTACAAGCAAAATAGGCAAGAGGAGGAGGAAATTAGGCAAAAGTCAATATGCTTATGGCTTAAAGCGAGGGATAAAAACACCGCCTTTTTTCACAGCAACTTAAAGATAAGAAGAGTGGGTAACCAAATTGATAAAATTCAAATGGAAGGACAGGAAATAAAGAAAATGGAGGAAATTAAAAAGGCAGCTCCTAATTATTACAAAAACCTCCTTTCGGCAGGGGATCAGCAAGTGGACAACAAAGAATTCCTTCAGCAAATCAACAACAAAATAAATGAACGGCAAAACAGAGAGCTTGAGAAAGAGGTCACAGAGGAGGAAATAAGAGAGGCAATTTGGAACATGCACCCGGAAAAAGCTTCTGGACCGAATGGGTTCACCATTGCTTTCTACAAGTACCATTGGGCTATAATAAAAAAAGATTTAGTAAGAATGATAAAAAACGCTTTCAAAAAAAATAAAGTGGGAGAAAACACCAAAGCATCCCATTTGGCTGTCATCCCAAAAGAACCAAATCCCATTCCTTTTGATAGATATAGGCCAATCTCTCTATGTAATTCCTCTTACAAAATCATCACAAAAATATTAGTTCAGGAAGCCATCCATAGCAGCATCCAAATAAAGGAAAAGGGCGTGGTTATAAAGCTGGACATGGCCAATGCTTTCCACAGAGTAAATCATAATTTCCTTGCGGTCGTTCTTCAAAAGTTCGGCATCTCTCCCAAGTTCATAGATATTATTATGGCTTGCATATCCAATCCTTGGATTGCTCCGTTGATCAATTAGGCCTAGCAGATATTTTCGAAGCACTAGAGGTTTGAGACAAGCGTGCCCGCTTTCCCCGTTTCTCTATATCTTGATGGCGGAAACGTTGAGTATTCAGCTAGAAAGTCAAAGAGAAAAAAGGAAAATTACAAGCATTAGAATAGACCCAGGGGTTAAAAAAAAAACCACTCACTCTTTGCTGACGACACTCTTCTTATTGGGAGAGCCTCTAGTATCATAGCCAGGCGGTTCAAAAAAATTCTAGATGACTTTCTTGATGTCTCACGAGACCTTCTAAATAATTAAAAATGCAGAATTTAGACTTGGAATGTGCCAATAAATATAATGCAGAGGATCTCTCAAATTATGGATATCCCGGTTCAGTCAAAATGGTGTCATTTTACTTATCTTGGTTTACCACTGGCAAAAGAAGTGGTTAAATCAGAGGTCTGGAACAAACAAATTGAAAAAATGAGGGGAAAAATACAAAGTTGGGGGATGACATAGCTAAGTCTAGTAGACAGAACAATTTTAATTAAAGCTCTCCTCTCAGCCTTGCCAATCTATCAGTATGCTTTAATTCTGGCTCCAATAAGCATTCACAAACAAATGGAGCTAATTACTAGAGGCTTCCTTTGGCAAGGGGGAAAACAAGATTCCAAAAAATTCAGTCTTGTTTGATGGGATCAAGTGACTTTCCCATTCGAAAAAGGAGGTATATCTATCAGGATTTCAGGTTTGACAAACAAGGCCCTTGGTATCAAGCTTGTCTAGTAAATGCTAAATGGGAAGGATCAATGGTGGGGCGAAGCTCTCTCAAGGAAATATCTTAATTGTCAGCGGTCAAAGATGCTTACAAAAATAATTCCAGACCGCCCTTGTACCCAAGTTTGGAAACTCATCAAGAAAATTATTCCTCAAAGTAGAGACCATATCTCTAAGAATCTGGGGAATAGGAAAGACACCTCTACTTGGAACGATAGATTAATGGGAGCAACACCCTTGAACCAACACCAAAATTTAAGAGATCTGAAAGGTTGGATGGATGAGAAAGGCACAACCTCTTTATACTCCATCTCAGACTGGGATCAAAACAGATGGATTGCTTGGAGAATTCAATCACTTCCAAATAGACTGAAAAATCAGTGGAAGATTTGAAGCTTCTTCTGGCTGGAGTTGCACCCATAAATAAAAGGAGCCAGGACAGTTATATATGGGACCCAAGCGGAGGAAATTGCACAGTTAAATCAAGATACAAATTTCTTCAAAATCACAACAATCACGAAAATTAGAATCTTTGGTCAACTGTTTGGAAGAATGAATGCCTCCCCAAAATTAAATTTTTCGCTTGGACACTCCTAAAAGGAAAGATCCTTATGGCAGAAAATTTAAGGAAGAAAGGCTTTCATGATCCCTCTATTTATGTCTTGTGTCAAAAAGAAGAAGAAAGTATCCAACACCTCTTCTTGAATTGCACTACTGCAAAACATTGCTGGAAGCAACTCATCAGTGCCCTTGAAATGAACATTGACACAATTGAGCAACTAATAACTTTAAACAAAAATTGGGTGCAAAGCTATCCATATGTTAAGAAAAAAAAATTGCCATAATTCGACTCTGGAAATGCCTCCCTTCCACTCTTTGTTGGCAAATATGGTTAGCAAGGAATAAGTGCATTTTTAAAGGCCAAAAGCCAAATTCATGGTCCATTTTAGCCAAAACTTGGGGTCAAATTTCGGAGATGATAAGCGCAAATGGCATGCCAATCATGGATCAAAACAGCTAGCAGCAAGAAGAAAAGGATTGGTATAGCAAAGCCCTCATTGAAGGCTCAGCAAAGATACATTCTCTAAAGAATATAGGAGGAAAAACTAGAGATTGGAAACTTCATGGAAATGAAAAGGAGATAGAGGATTGGACCAAAAATCAAAGAAAATACATTCTTTTCTTCGATGGAGCTTCAAAGAATAACCCTGGAAGAGTAGGGGCAGGCGGGTTAATTCTTGATCCGAATGGTGAGACAATTGCTACCTATGAATGGGGGCTTGGGACTATGACAAACAATAGGGCGGAGGCCTACAGTTTGCTTATGGGCTCCAATATCCTCAAAAGGCACCAGGTAAAAGATCCAAACATAATTGGAGACTCGGCAATTATACTTGTTGCAATGGAAGCAGGGAGAGACTTTAAAAATCAATCTTTAAATAAAATCAGGCAAAGAATTTTGGACAACTTAAAAATTCTGGGAAATGTTGTTTTTAAACACGTTCTAAGAAATCATAATCAAAAGGTTGATTCACTTGCTAATAATACAGTGGATCGGAGGGTTGGGACAGTGAAAGAAATCCAAGAAACTTATGAAAAAGCAATTCCATAATCTGCCCCCTCAAGAGGATTGGTACAAGGCTCAAAGCACAACTAAACACATCAAATTGAAAGAAGCAAAGCATCCTCATATGAATAAGCAGTAGGAGATTCTCCTGCACATGACTGGCAAGAAAATCTTAGCCAATCCTTTTTGTGCACGGAGGAAAATCCCCATTATGAAGAAAGATATGCTTCATGATCTGCTACAGAAAAGAAACCACCCCCAGGATTAGAACATAGCTTATACAGGTCATATCAATCAAGGTACTGCCCAAACTATTCTGAACAGAAAGTCGGGCAAGCACAGTACTCAGGGGATTACTTTAGAGAAAGCAAAGAAGAATCACGAGCCTAGCAAGCTAAATCAAGCCTATAAAAAGCAACCCAAGTGTAGGAACCTCCATCATCAGAAACATCATCGCGCAACTGAAGGGAGAGAGCATCGTTGTAAAAAAGAGTGCAAGCACAGAAGCTCCCAACAAAAGAACAACGATCAGAAGAATAATACAGTTGACAGGCCAATCAAGATGTCTTGTAATCCATTATAAAAGTGGAGAAAAATGATAGTTGCGCTCTGTGTCATGCCAACTATTTCATGATTGGTCGCTTTATTCAAACACTCAAAGACCTTCGCACTGAGATGAAGAGTGTGAATAATTACAAGCAAACTGAAATCGTGAATCAAAGAGCTGAGATTGAAGCGCTGAAGGATAAGTGTAAGCATCTAGAGGATGCAGTTGTTTATATAAACTCTCTGAACAAAAGTGAGCAGGGGGAAGCCTCCTCAAGATATAGTAAAAAGAAGGGTCATTATCCTGAGGAATCTGTAAACCAATTTTGGTGAATTCCATGTCTCCTTCCTCAAATGCACTGCAAATTTTGCTTGTTACTTGGTCAGTTTGTTCGGCAATATGGGTACTTTCTTTTCCGGTATTTTAGAAACAAGGTCTCTCATGTCAAGGTAGGGACTGCGCTCCCCTTTTGCACCTCCAATAAAGACCTTTCACACTCGAAATGTAACAGGACTTAGTCTTCCATCTGTTCTTTTTATAATATAAAAATATCCGACCTTGTTAAAAAAAAACAATGGGGTAGAGGCACCCTAATGGGAGTGGGTGAATACAGGGTACGAATCCTGGCTCGAGGAGGATGGGATAATTGTGAATGATATGTGCATTCAAGAGGAGGGGCAGCTATGACAAGTGGTGCCATAAAAATAGAATTCTAGAGAAGTTGAAGGTTTGATATATACTCTAGATGCTCAGCAGTTTCATTCGTTTATGGTTTCTTAGCATGGGCGATAGGGAGGGTGGTTATACCAATGTTGAGTATGCATAGGTCATCAACCTATGCATGCTCATTTGTTTGGGAAGCTCTACTGGATGTCGCTAGTGGCTGGTGTAATTCACCTAGGACTATGTATGCTCGAGTGACTATTAGGGTGGTGTGGGATCCTAAGGAGAGTGTCCATGGACAAACGAAGTGCCATTTTTAAACGTGGTCAGGAATTTTTGTTGCGTTGATTCAACTTGTGAAGCTTAGCCTTTAGCTAATCCTCTGATCCCTAAGTGGTGACACAATAAACTTTGTTCTTCCTATTTGGTTTAAATATTACTTTAGTTTTGTGTCGGGGATGTGGTTGGTGTGCTTTATTATGTTCCTACCTAGGAGAGTGTTGTTCTACAATGAATATTTGAATCGGGGAATGGGGGGGAGAAATTAGGTGTCATATTAGTCTCCGAGGCTTCTTAGGGAATCCATATTCTAAAGTCGACGATAATTCTCTGGTGTGTTGGCCACGTAAGCTGGAATTGGAATCTTTTCGTAGTTTTTCTTTCTCTAGGAGGCTGAAGCAGAGGGGTGTGTGGGTGTCGTTCGTTAGCTTTCCTTATATCGAAGTCCCCTTCCTAGTGTCCTAGAGACTTAGTAGTCATGTTGTGGTAACGTGGGCGAGCCCAGTGGGGACCAAGGCCAGCCAGGGGAGAGGGTTGTTTGAGTGGGGAAGCAAATAGGGATGCAGATGTAGGTGCTAATGTGGTGGGGGAAGTGGCCCAAGACCAAGCCCAATCATCGGGTTGGGTGGAATAGTTGCCAACAATGGAATTTCTAATCGAGTAGTTGTGAAACATATCGACCACCTTAGAGGAAATGTGACGACAATGATATGAAGATGGAAATGTGATTACTGCATTCTTAAACAACTTTCAATACAATCAATGTGATATTATGGATTGTCTAACGCCATTGCACCAGATCCAACAACGAGCTAATGATCATATGGACGAGATGGAGGCATGCCTCGCTCATGTGGAATTTCATGTTCATAGGGATCCTATTCCTCTTGTGGCCCCAAGTGCTACTCATGCACCAGAACTTCACCCTTGATCTCTGTTGTTTGTTGGTTGTCTTATTGTTCTTCATGTTTTTGGGCTATCTAGCTTTTTTGTCTCCGGAGATCATGTAAAAAGTGGCTTTTTCTACTAAATTTTTACACCACTCTCTTGGATAACAAATTTGGTCAAAGTCAAGTTGGGAGAGCAATGGGCCTCATGTATATCCACTGTATCTTTTTGACGAATTAATGAAAATATTTTGACCAACAAAAAAAAACAATGGGGTAGAGGTCCAATGTCACCTCAGACAAAACCCCCTGCTATTTATGGATTTTTAGCGATGGGAGGAGTCCAGATAAAGGAGGAATCACTTAAAATGGATATGTTATTGATAAAGTACAAAGTGGACCTACTAAATCCCATTCAAAGAGAGGCACACTAAAGATACAAGGCTTCAAAGAAGAAAAACACTCACAAAGAAAAGCCCTAGAAAAGAAGGCTCAATACCTAGGGTTTAGAGATTTTAGATGGTGATATGTATTCACAAGGTCATGGTCCAAGGGAAAGGGTTTCTTACAATTATATGCAATTAATCCAATGCTCATGAAACCCTCAAGTAAGTCGTCAAGTTAAGGGGAAAAGAAACTAAGGGTTCCCTCTTAGAGCAACACCTAGGGAAAGACATTTTATGGATGAAATTTGAGTGGATGCCCACCAAATTTATAGGTTAGGTAGCCTATAACTATCTCTTGATGTTTATGCTCTCAAATCACCAAAAATCCTCCTCCCTAAAATTTCGCTCCAAGCCCTAGATTTTCAACCTAGCCTTAAAAGGACCAAATTTGAGAAGAAAAAATTATGGAGAAAATTTAAGGTTGATCATCAAGGGATTGGACCTTTGCCTTTTCCTATGGGAATATGGAGTCAAGGATGTGCTAGATAAGCCTAATTCTCTTCTAAGAAGGTCAAAATTTGATGCCCTAGCTATCAACATTTCAACAATTACCCACTTAATGGAAAAATGGATTTTTATGGAGAATAACAAGAAGTACTCCACTAAGAACATTCATTACATGTTATACAATGAGTAATGTATGCAATACTCAAATAGATAGGCTTTAGAATTTATTTTCAATAAATTAGGGTATAAACAAGCATTATCTAGAAGCAGAAAGTCCATACATTAGACAATTCAAAATAATAATATTCAACAATAGGTACTTACAGGATAATATGTATCATATCCATCCATTAGACCAGTAAATAACTCTAAATAATGTCAAAATCAACTTCCATGCATCAAAATGCATCCAAGTATCTCCAAAATCACTCACAAGAAGCAAGTGTGAATTCTCTAAGAGGTCCAAAATTCACAAGTTTGATGATGATGAGAGATGAGATGATCTCTCTCTGATATATAAATGTCTAATGATCTCTAATTTTAGCCTAAAATCCCCATCCAATGATAAAATAATGGGAAAATAATAAGTGAGGTTACAAAGCAACCCCATAGCCAATGTAAAAGCATAACAATTAACCCACAAAGAGGCTAAAATGTTGATTTCATGCACGTGTAGGCCCTTCTAGGGCATGCATTAGGCTCCTCTAGTACCAAAGTGAGAGTAGAGGGCTCCAAAAATCATGATCTAGGGGTTTAACCCTAAATCACCATGCAAATCAGCATGTGGACCCAAGTTTTGTGTTTGGGGCACAAAATGGGTCTCATGGGTCTCTGATCAGGAGTTCAATTTTAGGCTCATAAATGAAAGTGCCCAGAACTTGTTGAAGTGAAATTGAAGAGCTCAGTGATATGAATCCAACGCAACTCGTTTCACTCAAATTCGACATTGGATCGTTCGATAATCGCGTTTTGATCGTTTTGGGAAACATGAAAAAATTTGGGGTTTTGAGTTGCAGGGATGCCTAGTCAATAATCTGTACTACTGACTAGACCATGACTGGGCAGGAGACTGGACCTCCATCGGCCAATGATTGGTCAACATGTGGCACAACTCGATTGGTTCATTGCATCGTTAGATTTTATTGTTTTTTGGTTGATTAATGTGGCCCAATTGTTGGATGCCACATGGCCTAATGGGAGGCTACCAAATGGCATCCCGGGGTTGGTCAAAAATTCATTGAGGTCAAACAACACTTGGGTGGAGTTAAACCCGCGACCTACCACTTAAAAACAAAGCCTCATACCAACTTCGCTACCATAAGTCTTGTTAAAATATTTGAATTAATTGTTATATAAACTTTTGCATGGGTGCGTTTTGGGGAAAGGGGTTGGGCTATCAGCCCCAACCCCCAGTTACACTCCTCACATAGGAAAACAGGCACGCAGAGAAGGAGCTACAGATCCAACGCTCAAGGATGGGGGCCAACCCTTGGACATATGCATTCATATGACCCAGTGCTAGCATAAAAGGGGCCCGGTGCGAAGGGCAGGCAGTTAGCCCAGCCCTCGGGCATATGTGGCCATGATTTTAGGTCCTAAGGATTTATGGGCTAAATTAATGATTCTACAAAAATGCATGAGTAGAGGGAGAATTTGTCCCTTGTTTAGTGAAATTCAAGGTGAAATTGTAGAACCGATAGACAGACAGGCGAATTTGTAGGACAATTAACAGTTAAATTCATGGAGGAGAAAGAAGCTCATAACTTTTGGATATTTTAACCAAATTGAGCTCAGAAAGAGGTTGCTTAGGGGTTTTTGGATGTTTTGAATCCATTGGTAACCTTTGTTTTCTAATTAGAGCACATATATAGAATCTTTTTTCAGGTTTGAGACTAAAGGTGTATGGATCAATCAAAGTTTGGAAGCAATTATGGAGGCTATTTGGACATGGAGAAGACCTTGTAGGGGTATTCTCAATTTCAGATGGCTACTACAGTAGTCGTAACCAGTAGGGTTTAGCTCAGGTTCAACTTCTTTTATTATGAAGTTTTGTGTATGTACTTCAACGTGGAATTGAGGTGTTCACATACTTGCTTTAGCTCATTTTAGTTGGAGTTTTGTCATATTTATAGGAGATGCTTTGAGTTGATGTTATTGAGAGAGTTATTTGTAGGAGAAAATTATCCAGGAGGGGTAATAACCACATATTTATTGCAACACTTTCTTATGTACTCCATTGATACTAAATATATGAGTGGTCTAGTCATGTTGACAGGCTCAGAGATGTAGCCCACGAGGGGTGAACTCCATTAACAAATCCTTTGTTTTGCTATTTTTTGTGCATCAGTTATTTCAAGGCCCATTTTTCATGCTTGCAAAGTGTTGACACGATCCTTAGTTTTATTTTATTTGACTTTGGAAAGAGAGGCAAAATTCACCTTTTCCACTTTCAGATTAGTCTTCTAGCAATAGAATAACCTAATTCTGCTCCAACATTAAGGGCTCTTAGGATGGTGCTAACACTCACATGTCCCACGGGGTGAGACAAACCTCATCTGGGCCTCTTGGATGGTTGGCAGGAAGGAATGACATCCTTTCCACCCAGGTTTAATTCCTACAAATGACATGATGGATATTGACAGTATTGGTAATATACCTATATTCCTCATATGGAATCTACAACATTATACCTAGCAAAAAAAAATCTTAGCTTGAGTGATTAGGTGAAAAAATTGTTTCCCTAGTTGTGTCGGCTCAAGTCTCTAGAGACATGTTGTAACTAGCTCGTTTGTGGCATTTATGAAATATTTGTATATGGTGTAATAGTGGCAGCCAATCTTTTGAAATTATTGATTCTCTAAAAAAATCTCTTTAAGGTACCCCTCATACCCGCATATAGAGTGAAGGTGCAGGAAGATTTTAAGAAAAACATATAAAAAATTTCCCTAACATCTCTCTTTATGTTTTCTCACATATCTCCCCTTGTCCCTATTAGGTTGAGCATAGTAGGAAAAAATTAGGGAAAAATCCTCCTGCCCAACCCCCCATCCCCTACTATGAGGGTTGAAATAGGAAGAGAGGGAAAAATTAGGGAAAAATCCTCCTGCCCAACCCCCCCACCCCTACTATGAGGGTTGAAGTAGGAAGAGATATTAAGGAAAGTCCGTGGTAATGGGAAGATATATCACATGAGGTTGGAGGTGGGGGGAATGTTATAGAAACAAGTCAAGGTGGGAAGAGATATGAGGGAAAACTTATGTATATGTTTTCCCTAATTTATTATAAGTGTGTGGATGGAAGGAGATATGAAGGAAAACTTTTCTCCGATATCTCCTCACAATCCCTATGAGTTTTTCATAATATCTCCGCCCATGGAGGGTGGCTATGTAAATGGATGTAAAGGGGTATATGTTTTCCCTAATAGCTCACCTTCATCCTCACTCTCGTTAGATATTAGGGAAAACGTATATGAGGTATATGTTTTCCCTAATATCTCCATCCACCTTCACTCTCACCTTCATTCTCATTAGATATTAAAAGGAACATGTAAAAGTTGTCTTAACATCTCTTCAAAACCCAACCTCTATATGACAATGAGAATAAGATAATATATTAAGAAAAAAAAAAAATCTTTTTATTGCCATCTTCACATATGATGTTATTTTTTCAAATGATATATTTTTTTAAAAATTAAAAATATCCTAAAAAAAATTAGATTAAAAAATAAAACACAACACAATAAGAATTATAGTCATTCATATTTACTAAAATTAACTTAATTAACGAATTAAATTAACATTGAAAAAATCAATCGGTAAGAAATATCCCATTTTACAATATTAACCATTAAATTTATAATGATTAATATTAAATTATTAAATTATTTATATATAAATTATTTTCAAATATATACACATATAAGAATCATACACAAAACAACAAAACTTATCAAAAGGATATACATACAAAACTCAATAAATAGTAAGTTTTAGTGAAGTATCCCAAGTAAAAGAAAGTGAAGGATACCAAAGTTATCTCAGCCTACAACATCAATATAATCAATTTATCACATATCTTAGATGTATCATTGAAAGGGATATAGAGATGACCATAGACTAAGGGATGTACTATTGTCAATTATAATAGACTTTTTGCATCGCCGTGTAAATTGGTTTTTGAAGAAACGAGAATTTGTAATAATTGATATTGGAGTTTTTATCATAATTATATATATAAATATATAAATAAATGTTTATATATAAATTATATATTTAAAATATGTATATATTAAATAATTTAATCATATTTATAATAATAACAATAATAATATAAAATATAAATTAAATTTATTTTTATATTATTAGGGACAATAATAATATAATTTAAGTATGATAGTTAAGAGTATATGTTTATTGGTAATGTATTATAAATTCTAGTAAGATATCACAAGTTCAAAAGACCATAAGCTCAAATGCAAAAGAGAATAGAGTATACATATTTTTATAAATTTTAGTAATCAAATCTCTTTTATTTTAAAAATATTGAAATCTCATATAATTTAATATATATAACTTTCTTGTCCCCTGATCGAGGTGAGAATGATGGCGATCTGAGCAATCAGCGTAAGTCAGGACAGGAACGATGACAAGGCAAATGTGGGGTGGGCAATGATGAAGGTGGACAAGGCGAGTAGGAGAAGGGATATCATCCCGAGGAAGGACGGTGAGGTAGTAATGAAGAAAGAAGGTGATGGAGGTAAGGCAGATGAGAATGAACGGAGGTACGATGGCGCAAAAGGAGGACGAGGAGAGGTGGGCTATCATGAGAGCGGCAGGTGGCAGGAGGCTCGAGGGAAGGGCAATGAGGAACAACCGCAGAAGAAATATAATAAAGGAGGTAGGCAAAACGAGGTAAGGCAACTGATAAATGGAATAGCATAGAGCGTGAGAAGGGACGGGGTGGTGGAATAATTAGACGGAACCATAGGAGAGCAAAGAGGACAGAGAGAAGCGACAGATAGAGGCGAAAGGAGAAATCAAATGGCAACCAGGAGGAGAATGAGAGCGGAGGTGGAAGAGGAGATTAGAGGCCGAAGCAGCCCGAGGAGAAAAGGGAAGGAAACAACAGATGGAGATGGTGAGGAACAATATCAGACAGTCCAGACTGATTTGGAGGACGATGTGGAGATGTTCGATTCAGATCCGGAAGGACCCGAGCAACAAAGAAAGAAGGCCAGGAAGGTTGGGGGTATAGCAAAAGATGAAACTCAAGAAGAAGGGGAGCAGGGTGAAAGGAGAAATGTGGGGCAAGAGGATGAAGGAGAATTCGGTAGTACCTCTGGCGTGAAGGGTCGGGGACGTGGAGGAAGCTACAGGGGCAGAGGAAGAGCAGGCAAGGCGCAAGGACGATGCAACAGAGGAAGAGGGTGACCAACGGGGAAATGGGAGACGTCAACAGCCAAAAAATACAGGAAAACTCTGGAGAAAAGGATACAGTATGCAGAGCAAGCCTATTGTGAAAATACTAATAAGGACATCAGGAGAATAATCCAACACTTGGAGGAAGAAGCAGCCCAGGCTCAATCAGGATCAGAGATGGAGGATTGGGAATACCTGCTACCTGATCCAGGAAATACAAGAGGACGCATGACATTGTATAAACCGGCCCTGCATGTATACTGGGTGATGAAAAGGCTACTGGCAAAAGCCATGGAGCAAGTTGCCATAGAAATGACAGAATTATCTCAAGGAATTCCTAATCTGAGGAGAGAACTGAAAAACATCCAGATTACCATGATGATGCAGGACAAAAAATTGGATGAGATTCAGCAGCAAATAGAGAAGAGTAACATGGGTACAAAGGAAGAGGATGGACAGAAGAAAACCGAGGGAAACATCTGAGGACATGGGTATGAACGATGCAGTTATGTTAAGGTTAAAAGATAGTTTTTGTTAAAGTTAAAAGATAGTTCCGGTGCTTAGTTTGATTTTACAATGCAAAATAGGAACTGTAGTAGTCTTTATGAATGTTTAGCATACTTAGCATGGACAAGAAGAATCAGGATCTTTGGTTTTTTGATGGGTGTCAAGAACTTAAGGTGGCCAACAGACCCGGTTTCCCTTCGGGGCGGGTTGAGGCCACCATGGAAATGTAGTGGTTTCAATTCGAAGTAATATAAAAGAATGGTCTCTCCTTAGCTTACAAATATATATATATATATATATATATATATATATATATATATTCAATTCGAAGTAATATAAAAGAATGGTCTCTCCTCAGCTTACAAATATATATCTATCTATCTATATATATTATTATATATATATATATATATATATATATATATATATAATATATATATTATAATGTGATTTTAAAAATAGATTATTATTAGTAATATTTTAATAACAAGTTGATCAACTAACTTTGTGTATTATAATAATGATATTATAATTTATTCTTGTAACAATTTATTTATATTAAAGTAGAGTTATTGTTGAAATATTATATGTGATATATTCTTCCTAAAGTAAGGAACGCGATTCACCATTTCAAAGCGAAGGAGTTCAGTGACCATCTATATTTTTTTGATTCTGAGATAAGAGGCAATAACCTCAGGTGGGTTCCAGATTCGGGGAAATTCCAAAAGTGTAAGCTTCACTTTCTCCACTCCATCTCTCTGCATAAACATCATCATCACCTTGGTGGCATACCATCATCATCATCATCATTATTGGTGGCATACAATATTGTTGAAATATTGTATGTGATACATTCTTCCTAAAGTAAGGAATGAGATTCACCATTTCAAAGAGAAGGAGTTTAATGACCATCTCTATTTTTTTGATTCTGAGATAGGAGGCAACAACCTCAGGTGGGTTCCAAATCCAGGGAAATTCCAAAAGCATAGGTTTCACTTTCTCCACTCCATCTCTCTGCATAAACAATTGGATACTTTGCTCCATATGGTCATTCGTGACAAGCATGTAGACAACTATAAATTCTTTGTAGGACAAGGGGAGCTCAAGAGGATTCTATGAGACATCTATTACAATTTGGATGACACAGTGGCTAAATTAACGAGGTTTGAGAGGTTTGTGGTTTCTGATTCCAGTACATAATCTGATGAGTAGCAGGAAGCTCCAACAATTATCAATGCTTCTATTCGCAACTCTCCTCTAACAAACTCCTCTCCCCTCTCTCCGGTCGTCATTTCTAATTGATGGTTTTCGTCGCCACCAACACTTGTTTCAATTGCTGGATTATTATTGGTTTTGTTCTCGTTGTCACAATGCATTCTCGACATAACACTATGGCACTTCCATTGTTTTTCATTCGTTGATTCTAGATGCAATTTGACATGGCACCTCCTGACTCAGTTTGTTTTTTGGTGTTCTAGATGTATGTCCCTGGTCTTCACCTTGGTGGCATACCATTAGCAAACTTGTTTTTACTATTTTCTACTACATTATGTTTTTTCCTAAACTATGTAAACTCTCAAGATACAAATACATAAATATGGTTTGTATGTAAGTGTAGCTTTGTCTCTAATATGGTTAACAATTTTTGTTCCTAAATCTCAATAGTAGTTATAGAGTCTGTTGAGCACCCCTGATTGCAGTTACAACCTCCCAAAGCATTTATTTTCTAAAGTTTATTCAACTATCCATGTAACATCTTTTAGAATTAATAAAAAACTTTTAAAAAATATATAATATGGTTAACAATTTTTGTTCCTAAATCTCAATAGTAGTTATAGAGTCTGTTGAGCACCCCTGATTGCAGTTACAACCTCCCAAAGCATTTATTTTCTAAAGTTTATTCAACTATCCATGTAACATCTTTTAGAATTAATAAAAAACTTTTAAAAAATATATATGTAAAATATATATATATATATATAAAATAAAATATAAAAGAGGAGATGAGATTTAAACAAACCATTATTTGAAAATATATATATATATTTTATTTGGTTATTTTTTATATAATATAATTATATTGTATTATTAATAATTTTTTCTATGTTTTATAATATATATATATATAAAAAAGGGGTAATTTCAATTTATTTTGTTATTTGAATTTAATTTAAATATCAATTGAATTTTCGTTATTTTTTACAATATATTTAAACATTAAACATTTCAGTAAATCATAAAAGGCTTAATACAAAAGACTCGAGCAACCTTCCATAGTTGTTAAAAAAAAACGATGAGTTTGTTAAAAAAATTCCAACTTCTATTATTTATGTTTGAAGATACTTCTTCAAGGAGTTCATAGGATCGAAATACACGTCCAGAGAAACATCCATTCTTGTCACTAACAATCACAGTGCCAAGCCTTGCATAAATTAAACATTGAAACCAAGGTTCATGAATATAAAGTAGGAGAGTGCCCTTCACTAGATTTAAGGATTTCCCATGTTTTTCTTTCCAACATTACTCTCTCTTTCTTTAAATAACATGTTTGTTTCTTTATTTCCATCTTTACACACATATTAGTTCTAAAGAGATGAATGAAGGTTGTTTGCAAATTCTAAATGCTATGAGACAATGGTTACAAAGTGAAAATTTTCAAGATGAATTTTTTTTTTCATCCATTGAATGACTAATAGTGAATTTTTAAAAAATTGATTTTGATAAACACCTTTTTCATGAGTTAATATTAAAATCAATTTTTGGCCATAAATTCATAAATATTATTTATTTCATAACTTATTCCAACTTTTGAGGATATACGGTGACTTGGGAGAGAGATGAATAATTCCCTCTACCATACCTCTAGTAGGAATTTCTTATGATGCATCATCAAAGAAAGTCCAAGGGATTTCTTTATTGTTGCTTCTTTTATATAATGTTTACGGGATTGAGAATATATAAATTGAGGGAAAGCATAAAAATGTTTAAACTTTGATAAGAACATTAATAAGGCAGGGTCTTCACACCCTAAAGTTTAGAGTTTCTAACTAACCAAATTCCTCAAGCTATAAAGAGTAAGAGAGCTTTGTACCTATTAATTTTCTTGTTCTTAGACCATCCTTAGAAAGATTCTTCTTTGGAGTTCCGTCTCTATGTGTTATGGAGGCTAGTTAGCCCCTCTATCTTCTGCCAATCTTTCTTATAGTAATGGAAAGACCTAATAAGGTGGAATTTGGATTCAATGTTAGATTAATATGGATAACACTTATTAGAAGTTCCAAAACTTCATTTTTACAAGATATTTTAAGTTATAACTTCATTATTTAATAAAACCTATAATTAAAAAAAATCATTTAACTAAACATTTAAATTTTCAAATTAATTTTTGACCACCACATCGTTACTTTCCTTTAGTACAATACTTTACAATTTTACTCTTAATTTTCAATTATAAAGTTTTAAAAATAATGTTTTTTTTCTAAAGTAGATTTTCCTCTACCTGCTTAATTCAAGGAAGAGGTACATAGTACAACATATATTAGGATAATCCACATATTTCGGGATTACCATACATAGTAATGTCAATGAGACTTGAACCTGGGTGGGGAGGTTATTATTAAACCCTCCCAACCACTGAGGATACATTCAATTGACAGAAATTTATATGTGTGTGTGTAAATGATTAATTACATTTTTATAATAATAATAACTTATTTTTACGGTCACCTTCAAGCCAGATGCCAAATTGATGTATTAAAACCTTCATATAAAATGATATGCTTTAACTACTTCAAAATATTTGCAAACATAAATAATGACTAAGAATGTTTTTCTTATGAGCACAAACCCTACATTTATATTTGGGCATTCTTAATGGCTCACCACAATAAACTTTTTGGTCACATACAATTATAACCAACATAAATCCATCTTAAATCTTGATCTACCAAGGGTCGAGAGGGATTAAGTGCAAAGCTAAGATGGATCTAATGGTACTCTTACATTCCATAATGGATTTCCTTAAGCCTTTAAATAGGCTTCATCATAACAAATACCATGGAAAAATACCATGGGCTTGTAAACCACCATCAGTAAACCCATCAAATGACTACTCAAACTTATATATAATTATTATTTTTTAATTTTTAATTCTAATGTTGACTGAGCCAACATAGCATTACATTAAATACACCTGAATCTGGGTGCTTCCCTACCAACTGAGCCCTATTACTCCATTTAATGTTGATATGACTTACACCAACAACTAGCATCCATGTGACACTATATCACTTGATTTCATCCATTTGAACTGCTCTTGTGTTAAAGAAACCATCCTTGCCCATCTCCTTTGCACCTTGTTGTTGTCCCTTCTCCTGTCCAACCTCACTCAAGATTTAATGTCCGCAACCATGTTCATTACTCTACTCTATAAACATTCCCTTTATTTTTCCTTGCAGTGAATTGAAGCAAAGAGTAGTCAGAATTCTTCACCTCCCACGACCATTTTCATCCAAACCAAACCTCAACCAATTTAGTCTGCCAAAGTGCCACCATGGTAAGGGAATGAGGTCGTGCTCATCGCGGAGTTAGAAGGTTGGGACGCCCTCCTAGCAATCCATGGCTAAACGACTATATCATTATCTGTGACCCCAACATACCCGAGCATATCAGAAGAAAAGTGGTTGTCTTGGAAGTGGTTGAGCAGTGAATACTTGGTTATAGGCATTGGGTCATTCACAACTTATTGGTGTGACATCTCTGGGCCCTGGAGCTTGCTCATGCTTGCACTGAACGACGAGTGGGAAAATCTAATGCCTATGTAAGTTACATCAGGACTGTGCTTCACAATATTTTTCCCACCATTGGCATAGACTTCCCTCCAGAGCTGGCATCCTCAACATCATCTAGTTCTCTAGACATGTCCTCGGGGTAACATCCACAACATTCGCTCTCCCATCAAATTCACTCTCCTTCCCCCTCCATCATCTTAGCTAAGGATCGACGAGACATAGGAGAGACAGGTTAGGAGACTCCTAAACAACAATCTACTGTCAAGGATGGCAGTTCTATGAGGCTTCCTATCATTGATGCTCAACCCACATACAAGAAATCTTCCCCTCGAAGCCACAACTCCTATATATGTCTCATCGTGGAGGAAACTCAGGATGTATATCATCCAAGAAACAAGGGAATTGGCGAAGCTAACCTCACTCACGGCCGACCAACTTATTTAGATCCCAAACGTAAGAGAATAACATAACCAAGTTCTCCACCTCATTCCACTTTCTCTTGTCTCCCTCTTCTCTCAAAAAGTGAAATGCACTTACAACTACAAATGCAGACATTTTGGCACAATTTTTTTGTGAACTATTTGAGTTTTTTTTTTGCATGTATCTTGACTTTTACTCTACTTAACAACCTATCTATTTTCCCCTCCCGGGGAAGATTGCGGGGTCCCATAGCTTAGACCCTCAAAGATTCTTTGGATGTATTCTATGTACATAATTTTTGCTAGCATAATGTTTCTTACTTGCTTACAAAATAAAAATTAAAAAAATATTACATTACATAACCTTTTACAACAACGTTGCCATACTAGGTTGTAGAGTGTCTCTTTACATGATAATTTTAGATATTCAAATAGGGAATTTGAAGCATATTGACATTTTTTTTCTTCTCTGTAACATCTAATTCTATTAACTGGAAATCAAAATAATTTTACATATGTCGGCGACTGCAAGGGCAGAAGCCCGCAAGCCATTCACATTACAAAACTACCCCATTACTGTAAAAACCGGGGAGAATCAGAGACATACAACCAATTATATTGGCTTTTCAAGCATACAGAGAGTGATGGACAAGAAGAAAAACAGAGAAATAGAACTTGTAGCCCGGGTCCAAGGAATGAACAGACGCCGCGTCGATGAGAGACCCAAAACTGGAATTGATGCTGTCAAGCTGAGTCCTGGCCAAAATGCCTGGGCAATGCTCCCGGAGCATCCACCGAAGAACAAAAAAAAGCAAACCACATCGCCAGTTATTCATTTTTCTCAGCTTCCCCCTGTGTCTCCTCGACCTCCAGACACGCGTCATCCTGACTGAGTGGCTCCTTATCTTCCAACACTTTTCCTTCCGGCACCTTGTCGATGGTTTCTGCATCTGTATCCACTTTGAATTGATCACAATCAACCAGGGGAGGGATTATGGGGGGCGAATTGACCTGCAGAACCGGTTCAGTCTCCCTTTTGATACCCAGAGAATTCTCGGCAAAGGAGCGCTCACTACTATGAGAGGAATTGGGGTCAATGCAGGAGAGAGGGGCGACCTGGTTATCTTCTTCTGACATGATAATGGTAATCTGGGCGGAAATCAGAGGCCTGTTCAGGTTGCTCTGGAATTTGAAATGGGTGGACTGAAAGGCACTGTTAAGAATCGCCTTGTGAGAAGGATTGCTGGGAGGAGGATCCTCAGGAGAGGAGGAGAGGTTGATGGTCGTGAGCAAAGGGTTGGGCGGAGGACGAACTGAGGGTCGCTTGCTGCTGCCAGGTCGGTCACCCGAACGGGTTCGCTTCCCTGGACGCTTCATGTTACTAACAGACACAGAAAACCCAAAAGAACAGAGCCTAAACCCAGAAGAATGCCTCAAATGAACCGGAGGCTCGAAAGAATAAACAAAAGAGGCTCAAGACCGAGAAGCAGAGCAGATATACCTGATGTTGCAATGAATAAACCACTTACCCCAGGCCACCGAAGGAGTTCCTCTGTGCAGCACGCAGGTAAAATGGAGGTGTTGCAAATTCAAACCCAAACAGGCTTGAATCTCACCTCTGAAACCAGACGCATTCTCACCTTCACAACATAGCTGAAGAACAAACTGAGCACCAGAAGCCTGAACACAGGAAGTGGAGAGAACGACGGGGAGCTCCATGTATATAACCCGCAATAGGCAGCTTTGGGCATCGACCTGCATTAATGGCGCCGACCTGCTCCAACCTACATCCATAAAAACATTCTTCCCGCGATCAGATGAAATCTGGGGCTCCACGCTGTGAAGCAGGTGGCGGTACCTGGGAAGATAATATGCATGAATGACATTTATGGCTAGGACGGCACCCGGATCCGGGAAGCATATTGACATATTAAATGAATACTTAAATTAAATTAATTAAGTGTTCTCTAATTATTAAGTATTTTTGTTTTTTTTTCAAAATCTTGTTGTTATATACACTTGAATTTAAAATACTTGAATTTTGGATATTACACACTTATGATTCCAAGAAATCTCTATTACGTTTTAAACTAAAATATCAAAAAAAAAACTAGAAACACAAAAAGAATCCCCACATAATAAAGATGAATTTGAGTAGTAGTAAAAGGGAATATGATTGATGATTCTTAATGGGATATTTGTTTTTTAAAGGTGTTCCCAAAGTAAGAGGATAGTATATCCTATAATTCATTCGCTACAACTTTGGTATATTTTATTGGCTATTACCCGTTCACTATGAATTGGGTGAGATATATAAAAGGGGATAATATATCCTATAATTCATTTGCTACAACTTGGTATATTTTATTGGCTATTACCCGTTCACTATGGATTGGGTGAGATATATAAAAGGTTTTATCAATGTAAGTTTATTTTTTATAGGTTTTTCAAAATTTTATTGTGTTTAAATGATTTTTCCAATTTAGAATGGAAGAGATGTTGTAATGTTATTTCCCTAAATATTTTGACTTGGTCAATAAAATTAAAATTAAAAAATAAAACAAAATAAAAATAAACTTACGTGAAAATATTTTTACTTTGTAAAAAAAAAACGTTAAAATAAAAATAACTTCATGGTATTGACCCATGGTAATAATGTGGAATATAACTTATTTAAAGGGGTAGATTAAACCAACCAAGAAAGGGATCAAATCTCTTGAGATGCAAACTTATCTTAGAATGAAAAGGGATTTGATCCCTCCCGTCGCTTGGTAGATTCGAGGTCAAGATGGATCTAGGTTGGTCATTAATGATTTGGTTTTCAGCAAAAGATGTTAAACGTTATTATAATAATTATTTGTTATAAGCATTATACAAATGAGAATTTTATGACATATAATTAGTTATAGAGATTTTTATAATATATAATTAAACTAATTTTTTTAAAGCTTCTTCAAATGATTTCTATTATGATAAAAAGATTACATCAAACACAAATAGTTTCCATAGTCACAAAAACAATCCTCGGAGACAGAAGCTTCAACTAGGTCTACCCTATAACCCATTAGTACATAAATCTACTGAGATCTTGGCTATCATGAGTACATTGTAAAAAAAGTATGAATGTTAACATCAGCTGATCCCTTGACAAAAAGCAAAACTAGATTTGATCATCACAGGAGCAAAAGTATAATAGTTGATTGGAACCAAAAGTATAAAAATTGACCATGACACCGCCATGACGATCTATCACCGTCGTCGCAGGTTTACATTTTCTTCCATGAGAAAAAAAGCGAGTGTTGGAAAGATGTTTGTCTCTTCAATCAAAGATGATGACAGGAGATAGGGGTGAGGAATTCCCATGAGGAGGAGAAGCAACACGAGGAGATGCAGTGAGTGAGGGAGAAACACGAGGAGATGCAGTGAGCGAGGGATAAACACAAGGAGATGTAGTGAGTGAGGGAGCATTGATGACAACAGGAGTTTCATTTAGCTCCTTTGACTCAGTTTCGGAGTCAGAAACAACAAATTTCTCCACTCTTGTAAGCCGAGTTACAATATCATCCAAATTGTAGCGGATATTCCTAAGGGTCTGCTGGATGTCCTCCTACCCTACAAATAAATTATAGTTGTCGACCTGCTTATACTTGAGGACCATACATAGCAGAGTCTACATCTGTTGATGCGCCATAATATAATGTAGGAAATGGAGCTTGCGCTTTTGAAATTTGCTCGGGTCTGGTACCCACTTTAGTGAAACACCTCCCACTTCTGAATATGAGAAATAAGCCCAATCACCAAACTCCTTTGATTCAAGAAGGAGAATTTCCTTCCTGGCCTTAAGAGGGACGTAATCAAAGTAATTAGCTATTGACTCCCATCCAAACAACTTGCACATGTGGGAAGAAGAGGCACTTGCACCAACTCAGCGACTCAACATTCTCTATCGAGGAGCCATAAAGACTAGAGATGACGAGTGAAAAAGATAATAAAAATCAACTTGAAGCCTTTTGTAAATGAAAAAGGGAGAGTAACAACAATATTGAAGGAGTTGATGGTACACAGAGACTGGTGCGACAATAGCTATGTAAAAGTAAAGGACTCATGTAAGTATGACTACCAACCCACCCATGTATCACAACATCACCTATCCAAACCACCATGTCAAAACCATTTGGGAAGAGAGGGAATGAAAACTAGGCCAAGGAATTATAGCTCCAGACATAATAAGCCACACAATTTACAGTTTTGAAACAAAATATAAGAGATCCACATTTACCTGACTCCACGAATGAAGGCAAACCGACAGAGGAAAAACCCTGCCATAAAAAAGAAGAACCTAACTTGACACCCTTAGAACCAAATGGAGAATGTACCTGGGTACCAAACCCTACCGGGCCAAGGTCTTGAAGCAACACCATGGGGAGCATTGCCACCAACTCAAAGGCAGGACCAATTCGCGTGCAATGAAGAAATAGAACAAAAAACATGGACCCTCCCTTAATGTCACAACACTGTACATACCAAGCCAATTTAGTGTGGACAGATGACGAGGAGTGAAAGTATCAAGAGACTAATAAAGAACATAAAGGTAAGCACCCTTGGATACGACATGTACCTTATAAGGAGACCAAAAGAAAACAAGGAGTAAGAAGTCGTGTATACCACCCCAAGTGAATCTTCAAGGTTGCCACCTTGCTATAACATCCATGCATTTGTAATAATAGAACGATGTCTTAGCCTTCGAATTTATTAATTTGATTAATTAATGAAAAATATTTAAAAATTAAATATTTATTTTGGTTATTTAAAAGATTTGAGGATAAAATAGATTTAGGTGTAAGTTTTTTTTCCTCTTTCAATTTATTATCATTTCATTTTTAGATGGAATATACATTTCAGGGAAATTTTTTGGGAACCTAACCCGTAAAGATACTAAGTGAGGTTCAATAATATTCATAGAGGTAGCCATGTTGGGGACTTAAACCCAATACCATACAATACTCAACAACTTGAACTACACCATTAAACTATTTATTAATATTTTATATATGCATATTTTTTTAATATGCATTGTAAAAACAATTCATCTTTCTCAATGTAAAAAATATTGAAGTGTTTTTTGGTTTTGTTTTACTTTTTTCAAATAGTGGACACTAGTTAGAATGTCAATATTAATATATGATACCCAACTTGCAAGGTTGTTCTCACTCTTTCCATTGTGTTTCTATAGTGTGACATGGCTTGAGCCTTAGGTTAGATTTTCCAATTTGCTTCATCTTAAGGGATGATTATATTTTGTTTTAGTATTTTTTGTGTGAATGAACAATTGTATTACATTTTGATCAATTAATTACATGCAATCTGAGAAGTTTGTCTTGTTCAATCCCAGAGGAAATCAAACCAAATCCAATATGAAAAGACAAGTCAACATAATATTACATGAAAACTAGGGAATTTGGATTGGTCGGTCCTCAAGGAATCCAACCAAAACCAATCTCAAAATACAAGCTAACCTAAAGCTAACAATGCCAATACATTTATTGTTGTCTTGGTAATTGAATTTAGGAATGATCGTGGTTTTTTTGGAATGCCCTTTTTTCTTACAAACATCAATCCATTTTGAGGAGTTCTGAGGAATATATGAAGAATAGACATGTTGATGGTGTTGGACCCACCAACATGTCAGGGGATCTCCCCGGTAAGAATTCCCAACTAGATCTCAGACCGTTTGGTGTAGGAATCCCAACAGTGGGTCATACGGTATCGCCTTGACCACGGTTACGTGCAAAGGCAAGTAAGATGTCCCTACTGGTAGCAAGGGTGTGACATGCGCAACAAGCCAAGGAAGGTGCATGAACGATTCTAACACACAAAAAGTGAGGTGAGTGCACCCCTTGGAAACCTGTGGAAGCATGTGGCTTGGAAGGGAACACATGAGCGAAGATGCATCACAAACTGGAAAGCAAGTAAGCTAACAATCCAAAGTGATGGTTAAACCAACAACACATCTCAGTAAGATTCATACATACTTATACAGAAAGAGTCCATACATGCCTGCATAAGCAAACATATATCATTAGAGTAACCAAGATAGCTGAAATAAAATAACAACATATGCATGAAACATGTTGGCTCTATTATATTAAGAAGTGAAAGTTCCAATCATAAAGTACAACCATGACCAACCACTAGTCCTGATAGTATAACGTTACAGTCACAGCCGCCTGCTCCTCTAAAGAGATGTACTAGCTTTGCACAGTGAAGAAGCCAAGGCTCATTACAATGAGTTATGAGGTACTATAAATAACAAAGGGTAGGGTGACCCTTGACATTCCCCTTTGTGACTGTTCACCTACCCTCATGACTCTTCAAATACTCTATGATTTTTACATTCAACTATCGATACTTGAACTTCCACTTGACAAGATGTTACATACAATCTGCACATGTACCCATGTGAGACAAAATAGGCTTGAGCAAGCCATCCAAGCTATCACTAACACTCGGACAGTTGTGGTAAGACCAAATCTTCGACATCCTTGCGATGATCAATGGTGGCGAACTGATGCCAAGCTGGTTGTCCATGATGGCGTCCGCGCATTCACTGGTGACATCCTGCTGAAAGCGAACTCTTGCCTCCGTTCCATCCGGGTACACTGATATGGCTCCTCTGTCCAACTCGTCTGATAACATGTGCATCATCGTCTTGAGTGCATATAGACCAGAAACAAACTGATGCATAGTGTCTGTGCTGACCTCCAAGTGTGTGCTGGTGACCATGTGCATCAACTTGTCGAAATACATGTTCAACTCTAGTCAAACTTTCTTCTAGTCTTCGCCTCGATGAGCGTTCCAAATGGGTGGGATCGCATGCATGTGCACAATGACATCCATGCTCCTAAATACCCTTACATGAGATCAACAACACTGCTCACCCTATCTGCTCCATGCCAGTTGCTAGATGGGTCCATAAACTGTATGGGTGCAGTTTCATCAGTTTGTGCATGTTGCGCCTCCTACTGTGCCTGTTCCCACTGCAACTCCTTCTGTTGTCTGTGCAACTTATATTCTTCCTTGAGTTGTCGCTTCAACACCTATAACTCCTTCTCTGTTTCTTTCTTTGCCTTCGCGTGATCCTCTTATCGCATCATCACCTCATAACCTCAATATTCAAAGCTGCTTTCATCACAAGTGGATCTGCTTGAGCTTGCAACTATGTTTCACCTCTATGTTGTCAACAACCTTTCTCTTGCATTAGTTGCATGAAGGTGTGCTACCTTCTATTGCTGCTGATGGTGATTTTCGTTGTGACGTTGATGCCATTTCATCTTGATATACTTGTCCATGAACAACTTGATGTCTTCATAGGTAGGCAAGTTCATAGACACTTGATCGATTGCATCCCCAGTTGTGCTCTGAACATTGTCTTTGACTCTGCTCTCCTGGAAGCCATTATACCTGTGCTGCTGAGAAGCAGATGAACACCTGATACCTAGAGACATAGCAACACTCATGACAAGAAATTTTTCAGTCGAAAACCAAAACAAACTGGAGGACTGACCCGCAACATACCTGTGTGACTCTCTATGAAGGTTGCGCAATTTTCACTGGGAGGCTAGGAGACTGACTACCAAAACTGCAGAAGGCACAATCCAAGCTGTTGGGAGGCTGACTAAATATTGGAACTATGTAAGGCATAGTCCAGCCTAGCCTGCTGAGGACTGAAACTTATCAATTCTCAATTTCAGTCAGTAGTGACATGCAAACCGACAAATTGCATTGCGCAATTTTTGGTGCCAACAAATAACTACCTCCCAGAATTGGGCAATGCGAGCTTGGAGGTTAGTGTTGGGCCAGATTTATGCAAATTTTGGAGAGAAGGCAGAGCCTTCACTTCCAGAAATGCGCAATGCTAGTCGAGAAAGGCAAGGTTCGGGCTAAGGAAGCCCAGACCCACCGACGGGCAAATGAAAACATGAGAAGTCTGAATGCATGGTGAAACTAAGTGTAAACAAGAGTTAATGATCATGCATGCAAATAGAAAGTGTCATGCATGCGACAACAGTGAGATGCGAACAAAAACTAAAATGGTGCTTCTACAAGCTAACATATATCAAAAGGAAAACAAGCACTCATTGAAATCAAGCAGACATTACTCACACAAAGTGAAACACAAAAAGCGACAAAAACATAGCGCAAGACATGAAAAGCAGACTTACCCTGAAACAACTAAGCTCAAAGTGCCGAAGACTCCTCGATGTAATGTGGGATGTCAGAGGTGCAAGTTCGATGTGAGGAATGAGATTTGCAGCGCCCGGTTCATAAATTTTGATAATATCGAGGTTATGACGCACATGCCACAAATCTAGGAAAAAGCGACACTTGGCGAGAGGTTTCTAAAATGAGCTTTGCATGTAACCTCCAACTACTAAGAATAGATCCCTAGATCTAGGGATGCCTTTTGTTATTTTGGGAAGGGCATCCCATACATGTAAATCAGTTTTGCTTGGTCCCGGAGGGAATTGGTCAACCTGAAGGCACATGCGATAGCCTGCTTGATTGAGAGAGGGATTTGCGCAATTTCTGAGAGGAACTGGGCTGGCTGTCCCAGAGGGATTGCACAATTTTTGGGAGGAGCAGATGAATGTTACCCAGAATTGCATAATTTTTGGGAGGAGCAGGTGATTACTGTGTAGAATTGCGCAATTTCTGGGCTGAGCTACAACGCTGGCCAGATTGCGCAGTTTTTCCAAGGAAGCATGTCTAACTGCTTTGCAAAATTTTGGAGCTCAACATTCTGCCCAACTAATTTTCACAATTTATGGGCTGAGTTGTAGTGTTGGGCCAGATTGCGCAATTTTCTCAAGGAAGACTGTCTGACTGCATTACGTAATTTTTGAGCCTAGCAGGCTTCCCAGCAGATTTGCACAATTTCTAGAGGGAAGGTTAGTTCTCGTCCAAAATTGCGCAATTTTCTAATGGAGCTACTCAAATAGCAACTAACCCAAGTCCGGAGTGACAACTTGTGAGGGGAGTGAAGCAAACTAACATGCACAGGCTGACAAGCTGCTGAAAACCCAATGAAGCCTATGTACTTGACAGTGAAAGACATGTTGTTAGGATGGTTGGTAGGGTGATCAAGGTGGAAGTTGGTGGCGACCCACCTATCCCACTTGGACCCCCACAACTGTCTCTGTCAGTTTTTCAGTTTCCTTATTTGTAGTACAATTTACTATTTTTAGTAGTTTTTCTGGTCCTCAACTTCCGGAGCCGTTTTGAGGCCCTAAACGACATTTTTTTGGGAAATCTAGGAGCAACATGGGTACATGGACCAATTTTCATCTTCCCAAAGTTATAGTGCTCGGATATATCTTTCTAACGAGCTATTGTATGTGTCAAACGGAGATCGAGTGCCAAAGTTATGACCCCGGGAAATTGATGTACCAATTTACCCAAAACGGGGCCCACAATTTGGCGTTTCATCTCCTAGGGTTAGGCTTTTGGATGTTTAGGGTTTTCCATTGTTTCTCAACAATAAATAGGCCTTTGAGCCTCATTGTAACATAGTTCAAAGGCATGTAGCTGCCACATCTCTTCTCAGAGATACCATTGCCCTAACTAGTTTATTTCCATTTCTGTTTATAAGCATATTTCAGTATTTTACAGTAATGAAATGAAGTATTATTTTCGCTGCATCTCTATGTTTATAGTTATATCTGTAATTTTTTGTGTTCCTATCTAAATCTGGATCAATGGTATCAGAGCGTCTTCTTTTTCTCTGTTTTTCTTTGCATGTCCCCATTGAGGTCAGGATATAAGGACTAGGGCTCGATTTAGTTGAACCTTTGCAAGACCAGCCTCACAAATCCTGACGGCCTCCCATGGCGGATGAAAAGAAAGACGAGGGGGTAGGAGATCCTATCAAAATCTTGCTCGAAGAAGCCCTCGAGTGACAAAGGAACGCGATGATGGAAAAATTCATCCAAATCCTTCAGCGGCTACCCAGAGGCGATGCATCAGCTCAAACAACTACTCTGGAAATGCCACATCGTTTAAGGTACAATTTATTTTCGAAATCCCCATATTTGAGGGTCAAATAGACGTAGGTGCGGTAGATAAATGGTTAAATATGCTAGAAGGGTATTTTCTATTGATGATTTTTCTAGTCGGGAAAAGATTATTTTCGCTCTTCTCAAAGTAGCCCCCCACGTCAAGGACTGGTGGGAAACCTACTGCGAGCAGAAGGATTAAAGTACAAGCTCACTATATTCAACTGCACCCACTTGGAATTCCTTCTGGGATGCCATCAAGGAGCAGTACTACCCTATAAAAAGCTATGAGGACAAATACATAAAGTGGATTATGCTGCAGCAGGGAAGGGACCAAGATGTGCCAGAATTCACAAACATTTTTCATACCCTTCACACACAGTTGGGTATCAAGGATTCTGAGTTGTATTTGGTACTCAAATACCATGGTTGCCTACATAGATACATCCAGGATGAGATGGAGTTCCTGAAAATCTCCTCACTTGGCACGGCATACCGATACGCTGTCAAAATCGAGCAAAAGTTTAAACAAAAGAAGTGGGACTTTAGATCTGCGAATCCGAAGTAAGGGAAAGGCTTCCCCAAACCGCAAAACCAAGGACAAAGCCAAGACGTGGCAACCTAAGACAACTTATCAAAGCCGCAGGAAAAGAAAAACACCACGAAGTCAAAGAAGGACACAGGAAAGTGGTGTGAGTTCCATAAGAGCCCCACTCACAACACAAGTGAGTGTTAGACCAAGTAGTCGCTGGTGGCCGAGTTGAAGGCTTCTAAATCAGATGCATGTTCCGACCCTGAGTCAGAACCCAACAAGGGGAATGACAAAGGGAAGTAGATCATTGACACAGAGCCCAGCGCCACTGTTGTCACCGCCAAGATCCAGAAGAATGAGCCCGAAGATCCAGAGGAGGGGGAGCGTCTTTTCCACTCATAAATGTGGGTGAAGCGTTCGCTGCTACAATTCATTGTCGATAGTGGCAGCCAAAAGAACCTCATTTCAACAGAGGTCGTGAAGCAGTTGGGCCTACCAACTACATCACACTCGCAGCCGTACAGTATCGGGTGGCTTCACCAAGGACGAGATCTCTGAGTCCGCCAATAGTGCCGCCTTCCCTACAGCATCAAGCCCTTTACAGATGAGGTATTGTGTGATGTTGCACCTCTTGATGTTTGTGATGTACTATTAGGCTAACCATACTTATGGAGGCGACATGCTATGTATGAGTCAAGGCCTCATGCTGTTATTATTTCTTTGGGTGATTCATTATACAGGATACCGGAGGTAGCCCCACCTATCACCACCTCTTTTATCACTACTAAGAAATGCAGCAAGCTCATCTCCCAGACTAGGAAATTTATTTTTTGTCTGGTTCGCTCCCATTAAGGGGAAGATCATTGCCACATCCATGACCCCCGCGAAGGGTTCCTCCACGCAGCAGCAACAGTAGAGGGATACAGTCATCTTCTCCTCACCAACAGGGACACCATGGCATTGTTAGGTCAAGTATTCGTCCAATCTGACTTCCAGAGCACCTCTACCCAACAAGATTATTTATCGCCACTCCATTCTGGAAAATGGCAAGTACAAGCAGCGACATGATCAACATCAGGTGCCACACAAGTTTCAGGTGGACGACAAAGTCTGGTTGCATCTGCAGAAATAACACCTTACAAGAGCCCATACCAAGGCTTTGGGAAACAATGCTTTGGAGCACATCATTTCCCCATTCCTTCTCTTGCACCGAGTGTTTAATGTGGACCACCCTCTAACATGCTTACCACCATTACTGGACACATCAGAGATTGCATAACAACTCAGTAGGGACCAGGTTCAGTAGATGGAGGAACTCAATGCAATGGGGACCATTGCTTCCTAAGGGGGGAGGAATGATCCAGGTGGATTTTGGTGGCCACCCACCTATCCCACTTGGACCCCCACAACTGTCTGTGTCAGTTTTTTAGTTTCCTTATTTGTAGCACAATTTACTATTTTTAGCAGTTTTTTCGGGTCCTGAAATTCCGGAGTCGTTTTGAGGCCCTAAACGACATTTTTTGGGAAATCTGGGAGCAACATGGGTCCATGAACCGATGCTTCTCTTCCCAAAGTTACAGTGCTTGGAGAGATATTTCTAACAAGTTATTGTACGCGTCAAACGGAGATTGGGTGCCAAAGTTACAACCCCGGGAAATTGATGTACGAATTTACCTAAAATGGGGCCCACAATTTGGCGTTTCATCTCCTAGGGTTAGGTTTTTGTATGTTTAGGGTTTTCCATTGTTTCTTAACAATAAATAGGCCTTTGAGCCTCATTGTAACACAGTTTAGAGGCATGTAGCTACCACATCTCGTCTCAAAGATAAGTTACCATCTCCCTAGCTAGTTTATTTCCATTTTTGTTTGTAAGCATATTTCAGTATTTTACAGTAATGAAATGAAGTATTATTTCTACTGCATCTATGTGTTTATGGTTATATATGTAATTTATTGTGTTCCTATCTAGATCCGGATGATAGGGAGGCTCCAAAATGAAGCTAAGGCAAAATTTTGGAGGGTGGTTGTAGCCGCTACAACACTTGGCAACACACTGGTAGAACTCCAGCTTTTTGAATGGACCTTGTTCGTGAAAAGCAAGTCTAACACCTCCGGAAGTATTGTTCAGTTCTCCGTTCGTCTTGGTTTCCACACTTGCTTGATTGTAAGATGTAGCATCTACCAAGCTCTTGGTTGGTTGATACACATTCCAAGCCAAGCCAACATAGTTGTTTCGATTGGGATCAGGGGTATATTGGTGCACAAGCCGTACGATCGTAAGAGTTTTAGTTTCATCTCTCGTGTTTGTCCGCTGCTAGTAGGCTTGGACAGTACCTCGGCAGAGTCACGCGGGAACAAAAGCATCGATATACTACCAACGAGCCTGGTTAGTACTCCGGTGGAGTTACTTGCATCAATTCTCTGCGCAGGAAGCCTTTCTCTTCTTTCATGTTATTCATTTTTCATTTTTTCAAAATTTTTCACATTTTCATTTTTCATTTTTCATTTTTGTAACTGTGCATAGAACTTATTCATTTCAGAGGCAAAATAGGGATCCTGACTTATTGAGAGCATAAGATGTTGTTCCTTCAGATAAGTATTTTATATATACCTCTGACGTGCTTGTAAAGGTTTCCCCCCTCACCTTACTCTAATTGACTGAGTTGACAAAGATTAACCCAAAAACAATTTACTAGAGTAGGTGACACTAGTTAGTTCACAAGCGTTGTGTTTTCACCAAGGTTCACTTCGAACAATACATATTTTCCATCGACGTATCATGGACTGAAGATAACAAGTTCTTCACAGTGGCAAGACGACAGATAACCAAGTATTGATAATTGCACAAATCCTCTTGTACTTTGCCCAACTTGTTTCAAGAGTCACACATGGTTTCATGCGAAACTAACCTATGGACATAAACAAGCAAACAAACAACAAAACAAAGCAAAAGAAGAAGTAAATGTGTAAGAAAAGTGAGTAAACAAACATACAAGCAAGAAAGCAAACACACAAGGTAAGAAAGCAAACATGCATGCAAGCAAACAAGGTAAAGCAAACTCTAATCCTACTCCTAAGCTAACGGTGCATGGGTTTTCTCACGTGAAGTGATACTTCCAATGTAGCCACCAATGCATTGGTCGACCCATGTTGTTGAAGGCATGGTTTGTGAACAGTGTAGCTATGTGAACCAGTAAACATACAAGATATAACAGTGAAGACAAATACACTCCGAGCTTATGTGCCTCCATACAAAAGAAGTAAGTGAAAGCGCATGACAGACACTTTGTGGACTTACCATGGTGTTGTGCTACACTGTGTGTAGATGTTAAGTGTACGCATTCTCTTGATTGTGATATGCAAGCAAACGTGAGGAAGGTAGACCACTTAAGTTGCGGAAGTGTGCTTGTTGTGTAAGTCTCCTCCAATGCAAGAGCGATGGGGTTGTGTAGTTCGAGTGGAGGAAGCAAAAACTGGGTGTTTGGTTGATCCTCAATACAAAGCAGAGAGTGATGAGGAGCCTTGCATGTTTCAAAAATTTCCTGATCAGAAGTGAAACCAACCTCAGGACAGCGAGCGCCTGGCATAACCATCAACTCGGGCTGAAGTGCCTCGACAGCCTACAGGGTTTCGACTTCGTTGACAGATAGACCATTGTATACCAGTGTCTTAGACATATTAATAATGATTAAATCAATATCATGAACGAATGAAGAAGTAGAGAGATCGCGACAACCAAGATCAGAAAATTCAGGAGGTTTGTCAGCATCCTCATGATTTGATGAATCATGCAAAGGGGTAGATGAGAAGCAAGAATGTTCACCCTCCGTGTTTTCAGGAATGATAGATGACAGATTGGATGGATTTTTAGAGGAAGATGTGTCCTCTCCGCAATGTAATGACAGATTGACATCTGGCGTGTCTTGTGAACGATCAAAAGTAGAAACATTTGGAAATGAGTTTTCACAGGGGAAATCGACAGTGGTAGAATCACAAAGGATGTCAAGGTAGAGTGGGTGACGCACGGATGGAAGGGAGTCATCCTTCACTATGGGTTCTTCTTTAGATTCCCACACATACTCATCATCAATGATGGCGCAGTTTGGCTACATAACACCGACTCCATTGATAACATGATCCTCATTCATAACAAGTGTGGAGTCCAGAGTGGAAGAGAACAAGATAGTACAATTCAGAGGATCAACAGAACGCGGGGACGAAGGTTGAGGGAACAAATCCACCTGACAACCAACAAGCTGGCAAGCCAAATCTGTGCAAATATCAGGAGTAGGTGGGGTGGGAAGATGTGACAGTTCAACAAATGTGTTTGCATAATCTCCCACATCACTTTGCGATGGTGGCGCTATTTGATGAGGTTAAGGCGGACAATCACTTGTGACAACAACTGTACTTGCCTCTGATTGCGCAACTCCATCACCGAAGTGTGTTGAGTGGGGTTTTGATGACTTCAAGAATTGCGATTTTCGGATATGTGAAGAAGATACTCAAATATTCCATCAAGAAATTCCCAATCAATTTCATCTTCGGGAAAACAGTATGCAAGATTACAAAAGCGTGTGTGAAATTGTTCAACAAATTCATCAGGTGTCTTCCGTAATTTCATAATTTCTTTGTTGAGTGCTTTATGGTTAAAGTGATTGAAAGCACAGTCTATCTCTACGACTAGATGAGAAAGAGAATGAATATATTTTTCGGGCAGCGTGGCACACCAGTGCATTGGGTGCCTTCGAAGAGTGTAGACGAACAACGTGTAGGTAATGTATTCTTCAAAGATTCCATGTCTTTCGTATGAGCCTATAATACTGACCGCGTGCCTAACCAAGGCTATGTAGCCTCCACCATCGTATGTTTTATGTGACAAGTTATCCCAAATCTCTTCTGAGATTTCAAAGTCATTTCCATAAGACATACACTCCGGAAGAAGAACTTTGTAGTTGGTCATGATAGATATACAAAGATTCAAAACAGATTGTGAGGACTCAGCTTGTCATTTGGCCATCCTTCTAGTGCCAGAAATTTTGATGGTGCTGGACCCGCCAACATGTCAGGGGATCTCCCCGATAAGAAGTCCCAACTAGACCTCAAACCATTTGGGGTAGGAGTCCCAGCAGTGGGTGGTACGTTATCACCTTGACTGCGGTTGCGCACAGAGGCAAGTAAGATGTCCCTATTGGTAGGAATGGTGTGACATGTGCAGCAAGCCAAGGAAGGTGCATGAACAGTTATAAGACATGGAAAGTGAGGCGAGTGCACCCCTTGGAAACCTGTGGAAGCACGTGACTTAGAAGGGAACACACGAGTGAAGATGCATCACAAACTAGAAAGAAAGTAAGCTAACAATCCAAAGTGATGGTTAAACTAATAACACATCTCAGTAAGATTCATACATGCTTATATAGAAAGAGTCCACACACGAATGCATAAGAAAACATATACATATATCATTAGAGTAACCAAGATAGCTGAAATACAATAACAACATATGCATGAAATGTGTTGGCTCTGTTATATTAAGAAGTGAAAGTTCCAATCATACAGTACCACCATGACCAACCACTACATCCGATAGCGGAACGTTATAGTCACTACCACCTGCTCCTCCAAAGAGATGTACTAGCTCTGCACAGTGGAGAAGCCAAGGCTCATTACAATACTCTCCAAGCTTTCTCTAAGATACTCCTATCAGAAGCTTGGCTGACCAAAAGCCTCTACACTAAGTTATGAGGTACTATAAATAGCAAAGGGTGGGGTGACCCTTGACATTCCCCTTTGTGACTATTCACCTACCCTCATGACTCTTCAACTACTTTATGACTATTACATTCAACTACCGACACTTGAAATTCCACTTGACAAGATGTTACATACAATATGCACATGTACCCATGTGAGACAAAATAGGCTTGAGCAAGCCATGCAAGCTATCACTAACACTTGGGCAGTTGTGGTAAGACCAACTCTTCGACATCCTTACAATGACCAACGGTGGCGAACTGATGCCAAGCTTGGTCGTTCGTAATTGTGTCTGCGCGTTCACTGGTGACAGCTTGCTGAAAGCAAACTCTTGCCTATTTTGCATTCGAGTACACTGATATGGCTCCTATGTCAAACTCATCTAATAACATGTGCATCATCGTCTTGAGTGCAGCTGGACAACCAACATACTAATGCATAGTGTCTGTGCTGGTCTCCAAGTGTGTGATGGTGACCATGCGCATCAACTTGTCGAAATACATGTTCAGCTCTAGTCGGACTTGCTTCTTGTCTTCGCCTTGGTGAGTGTGCCAAATGGGTGGGATCGCATGTGTGTGCACAATGACATCCATGCTCCTGAATACCCTTGCATGCGATCAACAACACTACTCACCCTGTCTACTCCATGTCAGATGTTGGATGGGTCCATAACCTGTATGGGCACAATTTCATCAGTTTATGCATGTTGTGCCTCCTGCTATGCATGTTCCCGCTGCAAATCCTTCTGTTGTCTATGTAGCTCTTGTTCTTCCTTGAGTTGCCACTGCAAAACCTGTAACTCCTTCTCTGTTTCTTTCTCTTCCTTTGCGCAATCTTCTTGTCTCGCTGTTGCCTCATAGCCTCAATATTCAAAGTTGCTTTCATCACAAGTGGATCTGCTTGAGCTTGCAACTTTGTTCCGCCTCTATGCTTTCAACAACCTTCCTCTTACATTTGTCACATGAAAGTGTGCTACCTTCTGTTGTTGTTGATTGTGTCGCTTGCTATGACACCGCTTCCATTTCATCTTGATATCCTTGTTCATGAACAACTTGATGTCTTCATAGATAGGCAAGTTCATATACACTTTATCGACTACATCCCCAGTTGTGCTCTGAACAGTGTCTTCGACCATGCTCTCCTGAAGTCATTGTACCTGTGCTGCTGAGAGGTAGATGAACACCTGTGAAACCTGGAGACATAGAAACACTCATGACAAGCAATATGTTAGTCGAAAACTAAAACAAACTGGAGGAATGATACGCAACATACCTGTGTGGCTGTCTGTGAAGATTGCGCAATTTTCACTGGGAGGTTGGGAGATTGACTACCAAAACTATGGAAGGCACAACCTGAGTTGTTGGGAGGCTAACTAATTGCTGGAACTGCACAAGGAACAGTCCATATTGGCCTGTTGAGGACTGAAACTGCATAATGCGCAATTTCAGTCAGTAGTGACATGTAAACCAGCAAACTGCATTGCGCAGTTTCCGGGGCCAGCAAGGCACTGCCTCCCAGAATTGCGCAATGCAAGCCTGGAGGTCAATATTGGACCAGAATTACGCAATTTCTAGAGGGAAGGAAGAGCCTTCACTTCCATAAATGCGCAATGCTACCCGAGCAAGGCAAGGTTTGGGCTAAGGCAGCCCAGACTCGTCGATGGGTGACTGAAAACACGAGATGCCTGAATGCATGGTGAAACTGAGTGTAAACAAGAGTGAATGATCATGCATGCAAAAAACAAGTGCAAGATTCAGAAAACGAGAAAACATGCATGTGTGTGAAACTGGTCGCTGCAACGACGACCGTCGGTGCAAAACTAGTGTCATGCATGCAACAATAGTGAGATGCGAACGAAAACTAAAACGATGCTTCTACAAGCTAACATACATCAAAACAATAGTAAGTGCTCATTGAAATCAAGCAGACAACACTCACATAAAGAGAAACACAAAAACTGATAGAAACACAGGCAAGACATGAAAAGTAGAGATACCCTAAAACAACTAAGCTGAAAGTTCCGAAGATTCCTGGATGCAATGTGGGATGTCAGAGCTGCAAGGTTGATGTGAGGAATGAGCTTTGTAGCATCTGATTCATAAGTCTTGATAAGATCGAGGTTATGACGCGCATGCCACAAATCTAGAAAAAAACGACACTTGGCGAGAGGTTTCTAAAATGAGCTTTGCTTGTAACCTCCAACTGCTAAGAATAGATCACTAGATCTAGGGATGCCTTTTTCATGCTTGCTTTTGCTATTTTGGGAAGAGCATCCCATGCATGCAAATTAGTTTTGCTCGGTCCCGGAGGGAATTGATCAACTTGAAGGCTTATGTGACAACCTGCTTGACTGAGAGAGAAATTTGCGCAATTTTTGAGAGGAACTAGGCTGGTTGTCCTAGAGGAATTACACAATTTTTGGGAGGAGCAGATGACTATTGCCTAGAATTGCGAAATTTTTAGGAGGAGCTAGGTTGGCTGTCCCAGAGGGATTGCACAATTTCTGGGAGGAGCAGGTGACTGCTGCCTAGAATTGTGCAATTTTTGGGCTGAGCTGCAGTGTTAGCTAGATTGCGCAGCTTTTCCAAGGAAGCATGTCTGACTGCTCTGCAAAATTTTAGAGCTCAGCAGTCTTTCCAATTGATTTCACAATTTTTGGGCTGAGCCGCAGTGCTGGGCCAAATTGCACAATTTTCCCGAGGAAGATTGTCTGACTACATTGCACAATTTCTTAGCCCAACAGGCTGCTCAGCAGATTTGCGCAATTTGTGGAGGGAAGGCTGGTTCCCCTCCAAAATTGTGCAATTTGAGGGATCTACTTAGCCAGCAACTAACCCAAGTCTGGAGTGGCAGCCTGTGAGGGGAGTGAAGCAAACTAACATGCACAGGCTGGCAATCTGCTGAAAAACCAATGAAGCCTATGTACTCGACAGTGCAAGACATGCTGCTAGGATGGTTGGTAGGGAGGCTCCAAAACGAAGCTAAGGCAAAATTTTGGAGGGTGGCTGTAGTCACTACAACAAGACAATAGTTGCATTTCCTTGAGCTAATTCCAATTTCAAGGGGTTTGCAATGTTAAATTCTTCCTTATCACTATATGAGTGATCTAATTCATGGAAACGTTTATGCCTGCTCATTGACGAAACCAAGACCATGATTGTGTCTCTTGTGTATCCATTTGAGGAATGAACCTCAACATCAGAGGGATGAGATGACACTGTATGTGGCTTAGCTGAGGCTGAAGGACTTGATATAACTGTAAAAAAAATGTTGTTGCATGCTATCTAGGTTGTGAGTTGAAGAATTCTTAGATCCTTTTGGATCTTTTGAATCTTACCATCCTTGGAGATTATTCTTGGCATGCTTGTTAGTTGAAAAATTCTTAGATCCTTTTGGATGTTTTGAATCTTGCCATATTTGGATTTTATTCTTGGCATCTGATGGGGGAGATAGTCCTTGAGAAGAGGGGTGGAAATTCTGGAGATGACTAGGTTGTTGATAGACGTTGTAGTGGAAAGTTGTGTTTTCGTAGTTCATTGGCTATGAAAAAATAAATCCCTTCCAATTGAGGAGGATTTTATCAACAACCCTTTATCGAGATCTACTTTTATTTTAATATTTATATACAATATGTGAACGAAAAGTGATATCATGGAATCATTTTTTAAAATGTAAAGTATAATCATTTCTATTACAGTTAAAAATCAGATAAACTAAATAGACTTTTTATAAAAAATTTCATCAATTTTATGAAAAAATATAATTCCATTTTATAAAAAAATATTTCCATTTTATTAAAAAAACTTTAATATATAATTTTATTTTATCTTAAAAAAAAAAAGTGAAACATATATTAAAATTTATATAAAGAAATAAAATTTTAGTTCATAGAAAAATAATTTCTTATTAACCCTTGCCAATAAAAAAATCAATTTCATAAACTAGTCTAGATTCATCTTAACCCCAGATCTATTAAGCGTTGAGAGAGATCAAATCTCTCGAGGCGCAAACCTCTTTTTCTAATGCAAAACTTGAGGAAAGGTTTGCATCACGAGAGATTTGATCTCTCTCGGTACTTGATAGATCCAGGGTTAAGATGGATCTAGGTTGATTATATAATATCTATATTTGTATCTATGTGTCTCTTTCTTATTCCCTCTCTCTATCTCACCCCCCAAACATACACTCTCTCTCTCCATATCTACCTCTCTCTCTCTTCCCCTTCCGTCTCTCTCTTTCCCTTCTCTCTCTCTCACTCTCCTCTCCTTGTTCCCTCCTGCTCTTCTCTCTCCCTCACTCTCTCTCCATCTCTCCCTTATCACTCCCTCTCTCTCTCCACCTTTCTCCCTCAGTGTCTTTCTTCTTACCTCCCTCTCTCTCCCCCTCCAACTCCATCTCTCTCTCTCTCTCTCTCTCTCTCTCTCTCTCTCTCTATTGAGTCCTCTCTTTGTCATTCTCTCCCACCTCCCTATGTCTCCCCCCATCACTATCTCTCTCTCTTCCCTCTAACTCTGTCACTATCTCCCTCCATCTCCGTGTCTCCCTATTTCTCTCTCTTCCCCTTCTCTCCATATCTCTATCCTCTCCTCTCTCCCCATCTCTCCCTTGTAACTCCCTCTCTTTCTCCACCTTTATCTCTCTATGTCTTTGTTCTTTCCTGCCTCCCTCTCCCCTTCCAACACCATCTCTCTCTCTCTTTCCCCCTCCAACTCCATCTCGCTCTCTCTCCCTCTCTCCCCTCCCCAAATCCATCTCTCTATCTCTCCCCTCCATCTTTGTCTTTCTTCCTCTCTCTTCCTCTCTCTCCCCCATCACTCTTTCTCTCTCTTCACCCTCTAGCTTTGTCACTATCTCCCTCCCTCTCTCTCTTCCTCCCTCACTCCCCCCTCTCTCTCTTAAATTTGATTCCATGATATTGTGTTTAAGAAAGTATCTAAATTAAAAAAAAATAATCAATTAGCTGTAAAATATTAAACATATATTTGTATCGATCATATCAAAGAAAATACAATAATGAAAAATTTAGAACAATCATGCACAATCTTTCCTCTATTATTGTTAGTCAATTTGTTTGCTCTCATCATCTTTAGTTAAGATGGATCTATGTTGGTTCTTAGTAATATCATTTATAGTATATATATTTCACATCTTTATATATAAAGTATTCTCATTTTTAATTTTATTGAAACTTTGAATTTTGATTTTTATGGAGAATGCTTTTAGTTATCCTCCGTGAGGATCAGAGGGTTATATATATCTTCAATAAAAGTAAATGATAATGCTTTTTCCTTTTAGATTTTTATTAAAAAATATTATAAAGCTAAATTAAAATAATTTTTTTATAAAATATTTGATTGTCGAAATAAGTTATGTTTTTTGAGCATGTGGTATTGATAAGCCATGGTATTGGCGCATGGTATTGTAACAAAACCTATTTATATGTTAATAATATCAACGGTAAAGTGGGGATGAATATACATGGTTAAGAATCATGTCATATTGTTATAAAATATTTTGATTGTGAAATAAGTTATGGTTTTTGGGCATGTGGCATTGATAGGTCATGGTATTGGCCCATGGTATGGTAACAAAGCCTATTCACAAGTTAATAACAAAATCAAAATATAACAAATTGACTTTAACTTTTTATTGTTAATTGAGCCAACATTTAAATGTTTATAGGCATAGGCATAGGGCTTTATGTTACTTTTCACTTAAATGTGAAATGTGAAATGTTAAACATTTAGGCCTACACATATACCCCTATATTGGGCCGACATTGGCATTAGATTAAATTTGTTAAATCTTAAATGTTAAACATTTACGCTTGACATCTATCCCATACTTAAAAATAAAAACTAAATTTTAGCTCACAAACAAATGACTTATTAGTTCCTACCCACAATTGATTTGTTTGTTGACCATTATTAGTTCAACATTGGCCAATGCATCTTTTTATGTTTAACTAAATATTTATTTGTTAATATTATTAAAAAACAATTTCTTGTTTCGAACAAAATTTAAAGGTTTTATTGCAACTTTTGCACAATATAATGTCATGAGTATCACTGCCTCACATATTTTATTTATGGATATAATTACAATATTCATGCATGATTTTTAGATATTTGTGTAGTTATTTTTTATTGTTAAACTTTGCAAAAAGACCATCCAAAAATAACATCCTTGAAAATAGTTCATACTTAGGTAAATAACATATTTACCATCAATTACTTCCCACCATAATTTAACCTAGTCTTTGTATGAAAAATAGATAGGAATCAAATATAAATAAATATACTTAGCAGAAGTTACTTTCCACTATTATTTATGTTTTCCTTAATACTTATGTAGGAGTAACACTGTAGTAATTACAAATCTTGTACCCAGAAACAATTAATTTATTAGCATTAACCAATATAATTATATTTTTTTATGTAATTTTTCTTTAAATAATAGAGAGTAAACTAGCTTACAACATAATTATGTGTGTGTGTGTGAGAGAGAAAAAAAGATAGTCTTTAAGTGCAATTTTTTGGAGTTCCTCGCATATTTCTGGTTGGAATTGGGCGAACATTTTTGTTTGTGGCCAAATCTTAATTTGTATTGTTTATATATAGATTCAACACCATAAAAAAAACCCTTAAGGCAATTCGACTGTGAAAAATTCACTTATTTGTGATTTCAGTGAATCCCTTCCAAATTTTAGACAAATTAAATTAGAAATTAAATTAAAAAACTTTCAAAAATTCACATGATGAAAAAATACATACTTACATTTAAACATTATTTTATTTCACAAACAGACTCAATAAAATGATTAAATTTATTTAATCTTTTAATATAATCCAATTTTCTCCCTTTTTCCGAGAAAAAGGGATGAAAAATACTCATATAAAAAACGAGAAAACTACAATCCTATTTAGGTATTGTCAATGGGCCCACCAGATAGAATAATTTAGACGGCCAATCATGGAATTTTGAGCATATTGCCCATTATGAGGAACTATTTGGTAATAGAAAATAATTTAGATGGTCAAACATGAAATTTGAAAAATTATAAACCCTACATCTATACTTGGGCATTGTTCATGGGACCATCATGAGGAATTATTTACTCAAATAAGTGGCCAAGCATGGAATTTGGGGGAATAGTGGCATGTACTAAGTGGTCAAGCATGGACTTTGGAGCTTACTAGCATGTAGAGAGTGGACCCACCATGAGAAACTATTTGGCCATACATAATAATTATAAGCCCTACATCTATCCTTGGGCATTGTTGATGGGATCAATTGTTCATGGGACCATCATGAGGAATTATTTATCCAAATAAATGGCCAAGCATGGAATTTGGGGCATAGTGGCATGTACTAAGTGGCCAAGCATGGAATTTGGGACATAGAGGCATGTATTAAGTGGTCAAGCATAGAATTTGGGACATAGTGGCATGTACTAAGTGGTCAAGCATGGAATTTGGGACATAGTGGCATGTACTAAGTGGTCAAGCATGGCCAAGCATGGAATTTGGGATATAGTGGCATGTACTAAGTGATCAAGCATGGAATTTGGGGCTCACTTGCATGTAGAGAGTGGACCCACCATGAGAATTATTTGGCCATAGATAATAATTTAGATCGTCAAGCATGAAATTTGGAAAAAAAATATAGATAATAATTTAGATGGTCAAGCATGAAATTTGAAAAAAAATTATTAATGTGAGGGTAAATTTGATCACCAAACTTACAAAAAAACAAAAAGAAATGGTAAATTTTTTTATGTTAAAAATGTTTTATAGATTATATATTTATCACAATTTTTTTTAGGTTGTGGTTAAATTAGTTTTTGAATTGTGTGTTTGGGGTAGTTTAATTGGCAATGATTGTGGAAATGAAGTATCACGGAACATGGTAAAAATTTTAATGTTAAAAATGTTCTATAAATTATATATTTATCACAATTTTTTTTTTAGGCTGTGGTTCAAGGACAAAATCCTATTTAGGGAGTGGTTCAAACCACCTAGCTAATGTGTGATTTTATATGTACCAAACTTTGATTGAATGAAGATGTGTGATTTTATATGTACGAGACTTTGATTGAATGTAGTGCGTTGAGTGCTTAGGCATTCTCTAGATGAAGATTGACTAACCTGGAGAGCCTCTTGATTTTATCTCATACTTTGTCTCCTTGAGTTTTATCATTATCATATTAAGCATATAAGATTAAGATAGATTTACACTAAAACCACAGTCGAATTCGTCGACAAAACTTTGATGTTGTGATTTTTACTGAAAGCTTTCTTACTTTTCATAATATGGATCACAAAAGCCTAAATTCAACTAAAATATTCTATTTAACATTGAATGCATTTTTTTTCCTTTATTGTGGTGAGAGGGATGCTTCAGTATTAGTATGGTAGAGATGTTGTAATGTCTAGTAAACATTTTGAATTGGTCAAAATAAAAATAAAATATAAATCAAATTAAAATAATAAAAATGAAAATTCTAAGTTATTATTATTAATTTTTATAAGGTAGTTAAGGTAAACTTGACTTGGTTATTAGTGATTTTTGAGCTTCATGTTTATGAGAAACCATGGTATTCATATGGAATATAACCTATTTAAAAGGGGAAATTAAACCAACCTAGATCTATCTTAACTCTGGATCTACCAAGGGTTGAGAGGGATCAAATCTCTTGAGATACAAACCTCTTTTAAAATGAAAAGAGATTTGATCCCTCTCGACTTAAAATAGATCTAAATTAATTTTAATCTATTAATATGATGAATATAACACATTTCTTTTAATTTACATTATAAAAATATGTTTTCTTTAATAGAAAGGACTAAAACAATATTTTTAATCAACACTAACTAAAATACTAAAATTAACATATAATACTCATTTTATAAAGATGTTCTCACTTCACCCCATTGTGCTTCTACCTCATGGATCTAGTGTCAAGTTAGACTTAAAAGATGGTTTGTCTTTTATTTTGTCATTTAATGAGAGATTTGATCTCTTTTTGTTCTTGGAAGAGCCAAAATTAAGATGAATTTAAGTTAATTTAATTCCCCCTTTAAATAAATTATATTCCACATAAAACATAAATCAATACATATCTTATTTTCATTTTTATTATAATTTTATTTTTAATTTTATTGACCAATTAAAATATTTTATTTACATTAATTTTATATTTAATTTAATTTGACTCACTCAAAATGGTTAAATAAACATTAAGTTAACAACCATTAAACTAAAACACTCCTAATACAATTTTTTATAATCATAAAAGTAATTATGTTTTTTGCCTTCATATATTATTAATGATTTTTTTTTTTTTTTTTTTTTTCCTTAATTAAATAAGATGTGATAGACCGAAAAAACAAAAGATATTTATGAGTTTTTGGATCCTTTAAGATTATTTTTTACTTTTTAGTTTTGTATTTACAATTATTTGAATAATCATAAAAGATAATTTATGTTTTATTTTGCCCTTTCATATATATTAAACGATTTTTTTATTTTGTCCTTTCATATATATTAATTAAATGATCCTAAAGATGTGATAGACAGGAAAAAGAAATAATATTTATAAGTTTTTGGATCCTTTAAGATTATCTTTTACTTTTGAGTTTTGTATTTATAGGTAAGAATGGATATAATGAATTAACAAATTTGCTACTATATAATCATTTACACAAAATATTATTTTTTTAATATATTTTTTATAATATATAAGAGATTTTTTTGGAAGAAGTTACATTGAAGTTTTGGGTTCACGTATTTGGAACCACCATTGGAACCACCAAGTGTAGTTCATTTTCAAGATATGATGAAGAAACAGATCGAGGAAGAGAGTTAAATAAGAAGAAAGGTCAACTTAACAGCTAGAAAAAAACGACTATGTTTAACTATAAAAGAGAAAAGGAACATATTTGAAATCTTTAATAATAATAACAGTTATATCTGATAAAATTCAATTCATATTTATTTATTTGATAATATAAAAGTACAAAAGATTCTTATTAAACACCTATTCATAAAATATAA
>APFE031709435.1:396826-430316 GCA_000404065.3 Pinus taeda
TTTTAATCTTTTTACTCAAGAATTATTTTAATATTATTTTGGAAACTTTTTGAATGGCTCAAAGAATATTTCCTATATACAAGATTTTGATTTGAACCATCTGTCTATACCACTTGTATTATTGTCTCCACATCACTGTAGGGTACCATGAATAAAAGACAAGGTAAACTGTAGGGTACCATGCATAAAAGACAAGGTAATCTTGTTTTATTATTCATATTTCTATCCTTTAATGGCATGGAAAAGTAAGCTTGAGATTACCACTTGTATTATTGTCTCCACATCACTCTAGGGTACCATGCATAAAAGACAAGGTAATCTTGTTTTGTTATTCATATTTCTACCCTTTAATGGCATGGAAAAGGCATGGAAAAGTAAGCTTGCAAGTTTGGGTCACTTAGCATAATGAGCTACACACTAAACGACTAAGATAGCCTTAAAAATTTTGCCTCATGATATCCTTAGAGGAAAAGTTTGACAATAGCATATAATTTCCTACCTAGGCTTCTAGGTATGAAGAGGGCATCAATCCACCCAAGTGGATCCAAGTGCTCCACTTTTCAAAAAATCACTTTATGATACTTTATGATATTTATGAGTCCCACACTTAGATTAATAGTTGGTGCACAACTAGAGAGGAAAACTCCCTCGGTCATTTGTAGTGTGGTAAGTAGCATGCCAATTTCTTAAAGGGATGGTTGAAATGGTCATATGTTTTCCTAATTTATCATCGTTAGGGTTCATTGGCATAGAAGTATTTTCGATGGTTTTTTTATAATTGGTGAGAAAGGATTTTAGTTGGATTAACCTATTTCTAGTAGTTTGGTCATTTTTTATTATTAAGCTCAATAAAATTTGATATGAATTTTGAGGAAAATTCTATCTTTCCTTAAAATGGTGGGAGAGAGTTTTTGTCTTTAAGTAGGAAGATAATATTTATTGTTATTATATTTTTTTTGGATTATCTTGATGTTTTAATGATTTTTCTTTTAGTAATTGAAAAAAATGATTTTTTTAGGTTTGAGAGTTATGTTGAATTTTCTACACTTTAAAAAAACTTGTTTTAGATAATTGATTTTTTGGAGTAGATAGTGAAGTCATCAAAATATATCACAATAAAGAAATTTTTGATATCAATAATGGCATAATCCATAACTCTTTGAAAAGTAGCCCCAATAGTTACTACCTCAAAAGGCATCCTTACATATGGAAATGTGCTCCACAAATTGGGGAAGGAAGTTTTTAGTATGTCCTTTGGGTCTACTCTAACCTGATTGTGTCTTGAGAAACCATCCAACATGGACATCCTTTGAGATCCCATTAATTTTTATAGCAATTGATCCATCTATGGCTGGGGGTAGTTGTCCTTTAAGGAAGTTGTTTTCAAATTTTAGAAATCTATGTACAACAATATTCACTATTTTTCCTTTTAACGAGGACTATGTTTGCAACCTATTTCGAATACCTAAATAGAATAATTATTTTAGCGTTATAGATTTTCTTACATTGTTAGTGTGATGACTGGAGCTCTGCAAAAACCTAGTTGAAAAATTCTGTAAACCCTTGTGTTGCGGCAAATTTCCTTCCTCCAACCACTCTTCATATGGCCCATGCCAATGGAGGGAGCAATATTCCTTCCTACAACAAGATTGTAGCAGATGGTAACACCCTAGAGCAACTTATGGCTACAAATATGAACTCTTCAAGGTTGGTTTTGAATGATGATCAACAAAACCTGCAATAAACTGCCAACCATGCTAAGAAACATAGACCATGTAGTTGCTTGCCTAAAGAAATAGTAGACTCTAAATTCGAGGTTTGATCTACCTGGATTAGAGAATATATATACAGTACATGCACTACCATGCACTCATACGTAAATTTATGGGTTTTTGGCCATCCAAAAATACCCTAACCCAATGGGTCCATAACAAAGGAAGCCAAATGGTCACATCAAGCTTAAGTTGGGAGCCAAGGGATTTTTCACTATAGTTTTTACTAGCGTAGAAGACATGGATAAAGTGTTTGAGAATGGACCATACATTTTTAATTCAATTGGGCTTTACCTAAGATTCTGGATCGAGTGCTTCATCCTAGACATATAATATTTCACACCATCTCCAATATGGATCCGGATGTACTCACTTTTGTGAGAATTCTAGGACGAGGAGATGTTGGTTGGAATAAGAAATACCCTAAGGAACTTTGTTAAATTGTTTGAGGCAACAAAGCAGGGGAAATATAGTTCATATGCTCACATATGCATGTATATGAATATTTTCGATCCTCTCCTAGAATCAATTGACATCTATTCCCTGGACGAGCTATGGAAGCATACACTCGACTATGAGCACATTTCCCTTCAAATGCCAGAAGTGTCATGAGTATGGAAATTTATACTGCCACTACCCATTAGTTAACTAGACTAAAACCCCAGAATCAACGCCATTTGAAGTTAATGATGGGTTTACAGTGGTTGAGAGCAGTCATCGCAACCTGTTGATGGTGCTGGACCCGCCAACATGTCAAGGGGATCTCCTCGATAAGAAGTCCCAATTAGACCTCAGACTGTTTGATGTAGGACTCCCATCAGTGGGTCGTAAGGTAATGCCTTGACTGTGATGTCGCATAGAGGCAAGTAAGATAACTATGTTAGTAGCAAGGGTGTGACTGTTGCAGTGAGTCAAGGAAGATGTATGAGAGGTTCTAACACAAAAGGGGGAGAAAAGGGTGAAAGTGAGTTCCAGGTTGAAAGGGATCAATCCCAACTCGGCTAGGAACACACAACACCAAAGGACATACACAACTTTTGGCAGAGTAGTCACTTGGATGTGATAGCCACAACATATAAGGTAAGATAACACGTACAACACTCATAGATCAGTCTGAACGAGTGCAACAGTTGTTACGACAAGGTTCATGTGAAAGGTATGTCCGGTGTCCGACAGAGCAGTCTACACGAATGGTGACAACATTAATAGAATATACAAAAAATTTACGACAAGATTCATATAATTGCATGTGAATCAATTCATACACAAATACGTAAATTAAACAACATATATCATTAAGGCAACCAGAGCAGTCCAACTACAATAATAATATATGCATGAAAATGTGCTGGTCCTTATTATATAAAAGTGTAAGTTCCAATCATACAATACATCCATGTAAACCTACTAGCCACATCAGTGAAACGTTATAGCCACATCTATCTGCTCCTCCAACGAGATGTACTAGCTCCGTGTAGTGGAGAAGCTAAGGCGCATTACAATACTGTCCAAGCTTTCTTCAAGATAGTCTTAATAGAAGCTTGGTTTACCAAAAATCCCTTACAATGAGTTATGAGGGACTATTTATAGCAAAAAGTGGGATGACCCTTAACATTCCCCTTTGTGACAGCTCAACTACCCTCATGACTCTGCACCTACTCTATGACTGTTACATCCAACTGTTGACACTTGACTTACACTTGATATGAATCAACATTACAATGCACATGTACTCATGTGAGACAACATGGCTTGAGCAAGCCTTGCAAGACATCACTACCACTCGGTTCGCTATGGTGAGACCAACTCTTTAACATGCTTGTGATGGTGAAGCTGGTGAGATGATGCCAAGCTTGGTCGTCTGTGATGGTGTGCATGTACCTCATGGTGACATCTTGCTGAAGCGAAGTCTTGCTTCTGTTACAGCTGGTGCATTGGTTCGGTTCCTTCATCCAACTTGTCTGCTAACATGCACATGGTCTTCTTGGGTGTGGTTGAACTGACAACACACTGTTGCATAGTGTCTGTGCTAATCTTCAAGTGTGTGTTGGTGATCATGCGCATCAACTTGCCAAAGTACCTGTTCAGCTCCAGTTGGAATTGCTTCTTGTCTTCGCCTTGGTGAGTGTGCTGAATGGGTTGGGTTGCATGCATGCACACAATGATATGCATGTTGTTTAATCCCTTGCATGCAATCAACAACATTGCTCACCATGTCTTCTCCGTGTTAGCTGCTGGGATGGATCTTTAACTTGTACAGGTGTAGTTTCATCCATGAGTGCACGTTGCACCCACTATTGTTCTTGAACTTGTTGCAACTCATTTATCTGTCTGTGTAGATTCATGTTCTTCCTTTAGTTGTTGCTTCAACACATGAAACTCCTTCTTCATTCCATTCTCTGTCTTTGCGCGACCTTCATGTCGCGTCGTCACCTCATAGCCCGAGTCTCCAAAGTTTCTTTCATTATCAGTGGATTTTCTTGATCTTGCAACTTTGTTTTGCTTTTGTGTTGTCAACAACCTTCCTCTTGCATTCACTTCGTTCGTTGCATCTACTGCATTCGGTATGTTGTCTTCAGTTTTTGTTCATGATGCTACTGCTTGACGTCCTTTTCTACGAACAACTTGATGTCTTCATGAGTAGGCAAGCTCGTAGACACTTGATCTTCTAAATCTCCAAGCGTGCTCTGAATAGTGTCTTCGACTCTGCTCTCTTGGAAGCCATTGTACCTGCATTGTGGAGAGATAGATGAACACTTGCAATACCTGGGGACATGAAATCGCTCATGGCAAGCAATTTTTAAGTCGAAACCCAAAATGAACTTTGAGAACTGACTTGCAACATCCCTGTGTGACTGATCATGAAGGTTGTACAATTTCAGCCGGAAGGTCGGGAGACAGATTGCCAAGACTGCACAAGGCACAGTATGGGCTGTAGGGAGATTGACTGACTGTTGGAACTGTGCAATGCACAGTCCAGTCTAGCTGTTAACTGTTGGGATTGCACAATGTGCAATTCCATATTGGAAGGATTGCTGGCCTAGGGACATATTTGCGTAATTTCTTGGTCCAAGCAGCCACTGTCCTCCAAAAATGCGCAAAACAATCTTGGAGGCCTGTGCTAGGCAGGAATGTGCAAATATGGAGAGCAAGGTGAGCCTTCCTTCCCCAAATTGTACAATGCAGCCTTGGTGAAGGCAGAGTCCAGGCCGAGGTTGGCCCGACTCGCCGATGGGGAACTGAAAATGAATGTGAGTGTGAGTGCATGCTGATACCGAGTGTAAGCATCAATGAATGATCATGCATGCAAATAGTGAATGACAAATTCAGAAAATGGAACAACATGCATGGGGGTGGGGCGAGTCACTGAATCAACGACCATTGGTGAAAAACAGTTTCATGCATGTGACGACAGTGAGATGTTGACGAAAACTGAAACGGTGCTAAGACAAGCTAGTATATACGTAAACAACAACAAGCATTCAAAGAAATCAAGAAAACAATACTCCCACAAGGGAAAACACAAAAATCCACAGGAATACAACACAAGTCATGGGAGGCGGGTTTACCCCAAAACAACTAAGTTGAATGTGTCAACTACTCCTATATGTGATGTGGGATGTCAGAGTTGTAAGGTTGATGTGAGTAATGAGCTCTGCAACATCTAGTTGATGAGTTTTGATAACATCGAGGTTGTGACACACATGCCACAAATCTAGGGGAAGCGACATTTAGTGGGAGGTTTCAAAATTTCTCCTTGCATGTAACCTCCAACTGCTAAACATAGATCCCTGAAACAAGGGATGCCTTTGCATGCTATGCTGGGAGAATTAGCCCATGCATGCAAGTCTATTTTTCTTAGTCCTGGAGGGAATCGATCAACTCAGCTGCACATGCAAGAGACTACTCGTCTGCTGGAGAAAAAGTGCATTTCTGGTTGGGAGTTGAGCTAGCTGCCTAGGAGATTTGTGTAATTTCTGGGTAGAGCAGCTAACTGCTACCTAGATTTGCGCAAATTATGGGTTGAGCTTCCTTGCTAGGGAAATTTGTGCAAATCCTGCTGGGAGTGTTGGCAGGCAGGATTGCGCAATCCTGGAGCCCTGCAAGCTGCTAGAGAGGATTACACAATTTCTGGAGGGAAGGCTGGTTTCCCTCCAGAAATGCACAATTTTCAAGGGGAAGCTTCTTAGCCTACAATTGGACCAGTTCTGGGTGAACACCCTATGAGGGGAATGGATCAAGCTGTGACCGATAGGCTACCTTTGTGTAAAAAAGACACTGAAGCTTGTGAACTCGACGAAGCAAAGAAAGCTACTGTGAAGGTTGGAAGGGAGGCTACAACACTTGTCGACGCACTGGTAGAACTCCAGCTCTCTGAATGGACCTTGTTCGTGAAAAAACATGTCTAACAACTCCAGACGTATTGTTCAATTTTCAGCTCATCTTGGTTTCACACTAACTTTATTGTAAGATGTAGCATATGCCAAACCCTTAGTCAATTGACGCACATTCCAAGCCAAGGAAACACAGTTGTTTCGATTGGGTTTGAGGGGTATATAGGTGCACAAGTAGTATAGTTGTCAGAGTATTAGTTTCATCTCTGGTGTTGCTCCACTACCAACAAGCTTGGACAATACCTCGGTGGAGTCACATAGGAACACAAGCATGGCTCCACTGCCAGCGAGCCTCGTCAGTACCTTGGTGGAGTTACTTGCATCACCTCCCTACACAGGAAGCATTTCTCTTCTTTCGCCTTATTCATTTTTCATTTTTCATTTTTGACTTTTCTTTTTTCCTTTTTCCACTGTGCATAACACTTATTCATTATAGAGGTGGAAGAGGGATCCCGACTTATTGAGAGCAGAAGAGGTTGTTCCAGCAAAGAAGTAGTTTATTGTATCTCTGACATGCCCATTAAGGTTTCCCCCTTACCTTACTCTACTTGACTAAGCTGACAAGGGTTAACCCAAAAACAATCGATCAAAGAAGGTGACACTAGGTAGCGTGCAAGCATTCTGTTTACACCAAGGTTCACTTCGAACAACACGTATTTTCCTTCGACGTATCATGGACTAAGAGTAACAAGATCATCATACAGAGGAAAAATGACAGATAACCAAGTAGTGATAGTTGTACAAGACCTCTTGTACTTTACCCAACCGCTTCAAGAGTCATACATGGTTTCATGCAAAACTAACCTATGAACGAACTAACAATCAACAAAGCAACACAAGAGAAGAAGCGAAAATGAAAGCGAAGCAAGTAAACAAACAAGCAAACAAGGCACGTAAGCAAACAAACATGCAAGAAAACAACTAAAATAAAACATTAATCCTACTCTTACACTAATGGTACATGGGCCTGATCATGTGAAGTGATACTTCCAATGCAGCCACTAGCGCATTGGTAGACCCATGGTGGTGAAGGCTTGGTCCGCAAGCAACCTAGTTGTGCAAACCAACAAGCAAGAAATATATAACAATGAAGACAACCACACTTCGTGATTCAAAGTGCCCATGGGACATAAGTGAGTGCATGTGCATGATGGGCAGTGCGCAGACTTATCATGGTGCTGTGTGACACTACATGCAACTTTGAAGCACAAGCACACTCTTGACTATGACATGCAAGCAAATGATAGAAACAAATATAGCTTGCGTCATGAACGAGTGCTTGCAATGTAAGAATCCTCTAATGCATGAGAAATGGGATCGTGTAATTCGAGTGGAGGAAGTAAAATCTAAGTGTTAGATTGATCTTGAGTGCATACAGATGAGCGATGAGGGGCCTTGAGTGTTTGAAAAATTTCTTGATCGGAAGCAAAACCAACCTCAGGACAGCGAGGGCCTGACGTAACCATCAGCTCAGGCTGAAGTGCCTCGATGGACTGTGGGGTTTCAACTTTGTTGACAGATGGATCTTCGTAGACTAGTGGCTTAGGTGGATAAACAACGAGTGAATCAACATCGTGATTGGATGATGAGGTGAAGAGATCACAACAACCAAGATCAAAAAATTGAGGATGTTGGTCGGCATCCTCATGGTTTGATGAATCACATAGAGGGGTAGATGAGGAGGAAGGATGTTCACCCTCTGCGTTTCCGGAAAAAGAAGATGAAAGATTAAGTGGATTTCCAATGAATGATTGGTCCTCTCTGTTGTCGGATGACGGGCTAATATACATTGTATCCTACGAAAGATCAACAATGTGTGTGTCTATGGATGAAGACACACATGCGAAATCATGTATGACAGGTTCACCAACAATTTCAGGAAAGAATGGAGGGGGCTCCGATGGAAGGGATTCATCCTTCGCCGAGTGTTGATTCTCAAGCTCCCACTCATACTCTTCATGAATGAAAACACATGTTGATTGTGGAACACCAACTCCGTTAGTGGGTTGTTCCTCATTCACAAAAAGTGAAGAGTTTGGAATGGACGAACACAAGACAACATCATCTGGAGGAACACCCAAGTGCGAAGACAGAGGTCCTAGGAAATAATGCATATGAGAAATCAAAGGACTCACAACCACATCTGCGTGAAAATTGAGTGAAGTGATGTTGGGAGAGTGTGAAGTATGAACAAGAGTGTGAGCATGTGCTTCATCATCACTTGGCAACAACGAAGCTATTGAATGAGAGGAAGGTGAATAGTCAACTATGGCAGTGTCCGCATCCATATGAGATTGCACAGCTCCACCAATGAAGAAGGTTGAGTGAGGCCTGATCTCAAACTTTCTCTTGGGACGCACAGATTTCTGAAGACAATACTCGAATCGATCCCAAAGATAAGCAAACTTCATCTGGCTCCTCGAAGCTTGAAACTGCAAGTCACGGAAGTGCTGCCAAAAATCAATAATGGATTCATGTGGAGCCCTCCATTGCTATAATAGTTTCCGATCAAGATGATTTGGATCAAAATGATAGAACGTGTCTTCAATAAGATCATAGAAGTGCTCAAATGAGTGCACAGTGTTCGTTGGTAGGCTGAGCACCCAACGAAATGGAGATTTGTGAAGTGTGTATGCAAGCAACAAACCAGCTTGTTCATCAGAAAATTCATCTTCCCCATGAATCATGGAAATAAATTTATGTAAGTGCTCAAGCCAGGCCACTTCACCTTCACCATCATACCTGTGAGTGGACAAGAGATCGAAAATCCTCCCCGAGATCAAGACATCTTCACGATTTGAAAAACACCTCGGGGGAAGAAGAGTGCAAGACTTCATGAAAGATATGCAAAGGTTCAAAACTAGATGAGAGGGCACAAATTGTCATCATGCCCTCCTTCTAGCGTGAGAAATGTTGATGGTGCTGGACCTGCCAACATGTCAAGGGGATCTCCTCGATAAGAAGTCCCAATTAGACCTCAGACCGTTTTGTGTAGGAGTCCCAATAGTGGGTCATAAGGTAATGCCTTGACCTCGATGTCACACAAAGGCAAGTAAGATAACTCTGTCAGTAGCAAGGGTGTGACTACTGTAGTGAGTCAAGGAAGATGTATGAGAGTTTCTAACACAAAAGGGGGAGAAAAGGCTGAAAGTGAGTTCCAGGTTGAAAGGGATCAGTCCCAACTTGGCTAAGAACACACAGCACAAAAGGACATACACAGCTTCTGATGGAGTAGTCCACTCGGATGTGGTAGTCACAACATACAAGGTAAGATAACACGTACAACACTCATAGATCAATCCGAACGAGTGCAACGGTTGTTACAACAAGGTTCATGTGAAAGGTCCATCTGGTGTCTTGCATAGCAGTCGACATGGACAGTGACAACATTAATAGCATATACAACACATTTGCAACAAGATTCATATAATTGCATGCGAATCAATTCATACACAAATACGTAAGTTAAACAACATATATCATTAAGGCAACCAGAGCAATCCAACTACAATAACAACATATGCATGAAAATGTGCTGGCTCTTATTATATAAAAGTGTAAGTTCCAATCATACAATACATCCATGTAAACCTACTAGCCCTATCAATGAAACGTTACAACCACATCTGCCTGCTCCCCCAAATAGATGTACTAGCTCAGTGCAGTGGAGAAGCTAAGGCGTGTTAGAATACTATCCAAGCTTTCTTCAAGATGGTCTTAATAGAAGATTGGATGACCAAAAAGCCCTTACAACGAGTTATGAGGGACTATTTATAGCAAAGGATGGGGTGATCCTTGGCCTTCCCATTTGTGACAGTTCAACTACCCTCATGACTCTTCACCTATCCTATGACTATTACATCCAACTGTTAACACTTGACTTACACTTGACATGACTCAACATTACAATGCACATGTACTCATGTGAGACAACATGGCTTGAGAAAGCCTTGCAAGACATCACTGACACTCAGTCCATTGTGGTGAGACCAACTCTTTGACATGGTTGTGATGGTGATTAGTGAGCTGATGCCAAGCTTGGTCATCCATGATGGTGTGCATGTACCTCATGGTGACATCTTGCTGAAGCGAACTCTTGCTTCCATTGCAACTGGTGCATTGGTTCAACTCCTTCATCCAACTCATCTGCTAAAATGTGCATGGTCTTCTTGGGTGTGGCTAAACTGATAACGCACTGATGCATAGTGTCTGTGTTGATCTTCAAGTGTGTGCTAGTAATCATGCGCAACAACTTGCCAAAGTACATGTTTAGCTCCAGTTAGACTTGCTTCTTCGCCTTGGTGAGTGTGTTGGATGGGTTGGGTTGCATGCGTGTGCACAATGACATGCATGTTGCTGAATCCCTTGCATGTGATCAACAACAATGCTCACCATTTCTAGTCTATGTTAGCTGTTGGAATGGGTCTTTAACTTGTACAGGTGCAGTTTCATCTGTGAGTGCACGTTGTGCCCACTGCTATTCCTCATCCCACTGCAACTCATTCGTCTATCTCTGCAACTTCATGTTCTTCCTTGAGTTTCGACATCGGCACATGCAACTCATTATATGTTCCATTCTCTGTCTTTGCATGACCTTCATGTCGTACCATCACCTCATACCCTGAGTCTCCAAATTTTCTTTTATTATCATTGGATTTGCTTGATCTTGCAACTTTGTTCTGCCTCTATGTTGTCAACAACCTTCCTCTTTCATTCGCTACATTCGTTGTGTATTCTACATTCGATATGTTGCCTTCAACTGCTATTCATGATGATGCTCATTGTGATGCTGCTGCTTGATGTCCTTTTCTACGAACAACTTGATGTCTTCGTGAGTAGGCAAGCTCATAGACACTTGATCGAGTGAATCTCCAGGTGTGCTCTGAACAGTGTCTTTGAATCTGCTCTCGTGGAAACCATTGTACCTACACTATGGAGAGGCAGATGAGCACCTGTAATACCTGGGGACATGGAAACACTCATAACAAGCAACTTGTCAGCTGAAAACCAAAATAAACTTTGAGAACTGACTTGCAACATACCTGTGTGACTGATCATGAAGGTTGCGCAATTTCGGCTGGGAGGTTGGGAGACTGATTGCCAATATTGCACAAGGCACTGCCTGTGCTGCTGGGAGACTGACTGACTACTGGAACTACACAGTGCACAGTCCAGTCTGGCTATTTACTGTTGGGATTGTGTAATGCGCAATTCTAGCTGGGAAGGACTGTTGGCCTAGGGATAGATTTGCGCAATTTCTTGGGCCAAGTAGCCACTGTTGATGCAGGAGCATCATCTCCGAAAAATACTTTGTATTTTATTTAAATCTAGGGGTTTCATGATTTTGAGAAATTATTAATATTATGTAAATATTTATGAGATTTTGAGAGGATTTGTAATGTTTCCAAATCATTGGAAAACATGAGAGAAATTAGACTTGGATATTTGAGAATTAATTATGAGCCTAAGTTAGAATTAGTTTCTTAGTTTTAGGGATAAAAAGTTATCCTTTAGGGATGTTGAGAGATTTAGGGGTTTGTTGAGGAATTGAAGGGATATGAACCAAAATTGGTTCAATTCAATTGATATAGATTAGTGAGATTGAGAGTTCAGAGTGGGAGTGAGTGTGAGAAGTAAGGAAGTGTTCTCAGCCTTCGGGCGTTTGTAAAAGGGCCATGGATCTGTATATCTGGCCATGAGTGGAAATCTCTTGTAAATGTTGTTTTATATATATACGAGTATGCTAATTCAGTTCTTTATGAGCATGATTGTCTTAATGAATTACGAGATCTGATATTGTGCCTGTATCCACTGGTTGATTGGAAGGCGTGAAGGGCCTTTTTAATTCTCTGCTTAATTATTCGATTGTGCATTCTAAATTGAGTGCGTTCTAATCACATGACAATCTGCGTTGTTGCGTGTTCATGGTTTAGTAACCCGTAGAATGGCGTTATATCTGCAATAATTATAGGTGTATTGAACCGTAGTATCCAATTCAGGACGAAAACAGAGGAACGACGGTATATCAGGCCTGTTTGTGGAGCGACTGCGATTATATACGCAGCGACTGAATTCAATTTAGAGACAGAGATATTTTGGCATTTACACGGACAAAGGTTGAAGCCATGGTTGAGCCATTATAAATGTAAATACACCGACACAAATATACAGTCAGCGCGTTAGTTCAAGAGTGGGAGCTGTTCTAAACGGCGCGCATGTATGCGGGTTAATCCAAGCGGCGCGCATGTATGCAGATTAACTCAAGTGTTGATTGTTTTCATTAAGTAGCTATAGTGTATTTGGGGACTGTATAACTGTATGTCCTTAACCACTGTAGTTCTGAGATTATATTGACCTTGAGAGGATCTTAGGAAGGTTAGTTGCGTGATCAGTTCGTGAAACCGACAGTTCGAAGGGAGCCCTATTATTTGACACTTGTAACAAACCGGAGTCATATTGCAGTTAAGTGGCACCATAGCAGGCGTGATATTGCTGTTGTGAATTCAACGGATCCAAATCCATATTGGCGCAGAGGAACTTGAGATTGTTTGCCTGCGCATGAAAAAAGGGCCTTGGGTTTAGCATTATGTGGAGCTGCGCCACATCTATGTAATCACGAGGATTGATAAACCGCATATATATATTTGATGGCGAGTTCTTAAGGAGCGATTCGATATAAGTTGCAATAAGGATCGCCAGTCCGTCATGCGAAGGTGGACCGCCAAATAGTGGAATCGTGGAAGCGTTAACCACAGAAGGTCCGAGACTGTATTAGCGTGGGAAGAGAATATATATAGGCTGCCCGTCGTTCTGAACTATAGGTTGTGTATTTTATGGTTTATATGCCGGCGGTTCTGACGCTGTATTGGCATAAAAGGTCGCTGTTGATTGAAAGGATGCCGTGTTGGCATGCGTTATATTCACAATCGTGGATGTTATATAGTGTAGCTGTGTGAAACCGCCAGGCCTAAGGGCGATATATCCAAACGAGTCTTACCTGCTATATCACCAACGCTATACCAAGGAACAGGGGAAGACAGCTGTGGATATGCATGTGGTTTGAAGAGCTGCGCATTAATACAGTCGGTGACAGGGCAGTAAAAGTTCGAACCTCAGGCGCAGTTACCTTTGAGAATTCGTAGCCAGTTTGTATTTGATATATGCAAGTTTATATGTTAATGCCGCCCTGGAAGCGTGGATATATAGAAATATTGTGTGTATGTCAGCCAATTAAATATCGCTGTTAAGACTTCGGCAAAATCGCCACTGGTTAATACAAGCAGATAAAGATTAAAGGTAAGGGCGCAATCCAGTAAATATATACAAGGAACCAGCGCCAGTCCCAAAGAAGAATTGCTGTCTGCGTAACAAAGTGAGGTTAACGCATATAAATTGCCGTATATGTATCCATAAAACAGTGCGATATGAATTGGATATAATTCATATGATTTGGATTGAATATTTATGGTGGTGGATTTAATATGCATATATGCCTGCGGCCCAGGATAAAATTAGGCTTTTAATATTGTGTTATTTGCCAACTAACTCTGGTCATGGAGAACAGTAAGGGCGCACCCTTTGATTTAGTTCAGCCATATATATATATTGAGACTGCTATTGGGATTGTCTGAAGTATTAAGATGTGAATTGGATTTAATTCCAAGCATGGGGTTCTAAATCATAAGATCACCGAAGTTTTATATGCGTACATGCATGGTGGAAGAAAGATCCTGGTAATTGTGGCCTGGGAGAGGCCTGGGCTGCATCAACTGTCCTCCAAAAATGCGTAAAATAGTCCTGGAGGCCAGTGTTGGGTAGGAATGCCCAAATCTGGAGAGGAAGGTTAGCCTTCCTTCCCCAGATTGTGCAATGCAACCTTGGTGAATGTAGAGTCCAGGGTGAGGTTGGCCCGGCTTGCCAACGGGCAATTGAAAGTGAATGTGAGTGTGAGCATATGCTGATACTGAGTGTAAGCATAAGTGAATGATCATGCATGCAAATGGTGAATGACATATTCATAAAACAGTTTCATGCATGCGAAAACAGTGATATGTTGATGAAAACTAAAATGGTGCTAGGACAAGCTAGTATATACGTAAACAAAAACAAGTGTTCAAAGAAATCAAGCAAACAATACTCCCATAAGTGAAAACACAAAAACTCACAGAAATGTAGCACAAGTCATGGGAAGCAGGCTTACCCCCCAAAAAATGAGCTGAATGTGCTGATTGCTCCTAGATGTGATGTGGGGTGTCAAAGCTGCAAGGTTGATGTGAGGAATGAGCTCTGCAGTGTCCGATTGATGAGTTTTGATAACATCGAGGTTGTGACACGCATGCCATGAATCTAGGGGAAGCGACACTTGGTGGGAGGTTTCAGAATTTTTCCTTGCATGTAACCTCCAACTACTAAACATAGATCCTTGAAACAAGGGATGCCTTTGCATGATGCCTTGGGAGAAGCAACCCATGCATGAAAGTTTGTTTTTCTCAGTCCTGAAGAGAACCGGTCAACTCAGCTGCACATGTAAGAGACTTATCGACTGCTGGAGAAAAATGCACATTTATGGCTGGGAGATGGGCTGGCTTCCCAGGATATTTGCGTAATTTCTGGGTAAAGCAGTTGATTGCTGCCTATATTTGTGTAAATTTTGGGCTGAGTAGCCTTGCTAGGGAAATTTGCGCAAATATTGTTGGGAGTGTTGGTACGCAGGATTGTGCAATCCTGGAGTCCAGTAAGCTGCCAGAGAGTATTTCTCAATTTTTGGAGGGAAGGATGGTTTCCCTCTAGAAATGAATAATTTTAAAGTAGAAGCCACTCAATTTGCAGCTGGACCAAGTCTGGGTGAACAACTTGTGAGGGGAATGGATCAAGTTGTGATCGACAAGCTATCTTTGTGCAAGAAAGACACTGAAGCTTGTGAACTTGACAAAGCAAGGCAAGCTGCTGTGAAGATTGGAAGGGAGGCTCCAAAAAGATGCTAAGGCAAAATTTTGGAGGGTGGTTGTAGCCACTACAACACAACCATAAACAACTCCCCCCCATTGCATTAGAATGCAATAGGGAAGAAGGGAGTGCAAGCAAATCAATATGAACCTCTTGCAACATTGGATAATTTTGAGAAATTCACTATGAATCCATTGTTGGATGTTGAAATGAAAGAACCTATGGGACCCTCCTCCATGGAGGTGCCCATGTCTTCAACAACTTCTCCCACACAACCACATTTAAACCCTACGCCTTCTAATATGTCACCTCCTGATTTCTCATCTCAAATGCATTTTCCCATCATTGTTCTCCACGCAGTGCTTGAGGCGGTTGAAGTTCTTCTAGAATTGGCCAAGGACATGAACTTGGACGCACTCAATATGCCATAAATAATGAAAAACTATAAAAGTAAAGATCCATTCACTCTTGGAAAGCATAAATTGTGTCTACTGAGTCAAGCTTATTTGAAGTATAAACATGTAGTAATCAAATCAAAAGTGGATTCTGACAATAAGGGGTCCAAATTCACTTATCGAAGGATCCAAGAAAGCCACATAGGGAATAGAAGAAGTGGTATCAAAAAATTATTTTATTATTTCTTGACAAATTGGGCAGCACATTGGTGAATTTTTATGAATTAAGGTTATCACTGAAGTGCTTCATGGCTCTAATAAGTCTTAGTCATGAAAAATGTATCATGGAATATGAGTGGCCTTATGATATGAACTTAAACAAGAACAAAACAACTTACAGATATAATCATAAACACAAAGATGCAGTAGAAAAACACTTCATTTCATTAATAGTAAAATATTGAACTATGCTTACAAATAGAATGGAAATAAGATAGCTCGGGCGATGTTAGCTTATCTCTGAGAGGAGATGTGGCAGATACATGCCTCTGAATTGTGTTACAATGAGGCTCAAGAGCCTATTTATTATGAAAACATGAGAAAACCATAAACAACCAAAACCCTAACCCTAGGAGATGTAACAACAAGATTTTGTGGGCCCATTGGGGTTAGTTGGGCAACCAAGTTCCCGGGGTTGTAACTTGGTCATATTATCTCCGTTTGGCACATGCGATACCTTGTTGGAAAGCTCTCCCTAAGTACTAAAGGTTTCACCATAGGCCCACACTTATGGCTATGGGCCTACCGCAGACCCCAAAAAACACCGTTTAAGGGGTGAAAACTGCTCCGGAAGTTTAGGATATGAAAAACTACCAAAAATAGTAAATGCTGAAATGAACAAGGAAACAGATGAAACTGATTGGAGGGTCTAGGTGGAATAGGTGGGTGGCCACCAATATCCACCTGGATCATTCCTCCCCCCTTAGGAAGCAATGTTCCCCATTGCGTGCAAAGCCTCCATGAGGTGAGGAGATTTCTGTTGAACCTGGTCCCTGATGAACCACTTGCCCTGGTGAAGGAGTTGGCCTGCTTTGACAACTCGATATAGTTGTATCTTCTATTGACAAGTGTTCTTGATATATGTGTCCATGATATGATCATCTGTGGCTTACTCCATGCAGTTCGAGTTGTGCTATGTTGGTGTGATCTGTTATGCAATTTCATATGTGTCCAACAATGGTGGAAAGTATGGCCGAAGGCGATTTACATTGAACACTGGGTGCATACCAAGGAATGATGGGATTCTGAGCCTGAAGGCATTGTCACCAATGGCCTTGGTGATGGTGTATGACCCATATTGGAGCGGGAAAAGCTCGCGGTGCGGTCCATCAAGGCGCTCCTTCTGCAAATGTAGCCAAACTTTGTCGCCCACCTGGAACTTGTGTGAGACTCGATGCTAATCATGGTGCTGCTTGTACTTAACATTGGATTTGCCCAATATATCATGGACCTACTAGAGGATATGTTGAATGCGCTCAATGAAGTTGTTAGCCCTTTCAGCTTTGGACTGAACGTGAGTCGAATATACCTGAGTGGCTGCAAATGGTATGGCCGCATCAATGGGGCATAATTGCTAAAATCCCAACCCTACCTGAAAGGGGTTGTGCCTTGTTTAGCTGTGGAGAGCTCTGTTGTAGTTGTGTTGGACATAGGGGATACTTTCATCTCACTTGTGTGGATACTTCGAGTTGTACATATGCAGAATGTGTATGATCGGCGTGTTGATAACATTTTTTTTGCCATCAGTTTGGGGATGGAAAGCTGTAGACTTAGTCAATTTTGTATCCAGCATCGACTAGAGACTTGACCAAAACACACCTAGGAATCTGCTGTGCCGATATGAGACAGTGGATTGTGGGATCCCAAAGTGTACCCATACATGTTCAACGAAGAGCTTAGCAATGGCCTTTGTTGTGATACTCTTCTTGTAGGCCGCCATGATGGCCATCTTAGAGAATCTGTCGAGCACCACGGAAATGCAATTGTTGTTGTGGTTAGTAGAAGGAAGGCCTGACATGTAATCCACGGAGACAGATTCCCAAGTCCAGCTAGGAGTAGGTAGAGGAGTATACAAGCCTTTCTTTTTTATGGTTGGTTTGGAAATGGCATAGGCGGTGCAGGATCTAATGTACTTCCCAACATCCTGACAAAGTTTTGGCCAATAAAAATACTTTTGCAATATCACCACTATTTTCTCTACTTTAAAATGTCTAGTTACCCGACTATAGTGTGCCTCCCAAATCATCTTGGTATGCTCACTTGAAGGAACACAGATGTGTCCCAGGTGGCATAGAAGTGCATCCTGAAGGTGAAAATTTGGAACTTGCTTCCCTTCCAGGAGTGTCTTGTATATGCTGCTGAATTCTAAATCGCTCTTGTAAAGATGTGGCCACCCCATTGTCTCATGCCCACAGGAGTCAAAGCATAGTGATTAGCGCCATGACCGGTGGTTGGCTGAGGCAATCAACATTATTATTGGTGTTTCCCTTCTTATGCTTAATGTTCAAATGGAACTGTTGCAAATATGTGGACCATTTCTAACGATGATAATTCTTCAACTTCCCTTGTGTCTGTATGGATTGTAGAGGTTGGTGGTATGTGTGGATGATCGTTTCCTTCCCAAAAATGTAATGCTTCCATTGACGGCAGACCCACACAATGTAATACATTTCTTTGTAGTAAGTGGGGTACTTTCAGACTGTGTCTGAAAGTGTCTCATTGTGGTAATCCATTTGATGTCCATGCTGAGCTAGAACCACACCAATAACATAGTCAAAGGCATATGTCTCAATATCAAATGGTTGTTGCAGGTCTGGTAATGTGAGCACTGGTGTAGAAAAAAGGTGATTCTTCATTTTAGAGAACACTTGTTGTTGGGTTTCCGACCAAAAAAAGTTTTCCTTCACTCCACTGGTGTAGAAAAAAGGTGATTCTTCATTTTAGAGAACACTTGTTGTTGGGTTTCCGACCAAAAAAAGTTTTCCTTCGCTCCACCCTTGGTGATTTGACTTAAAGGCTAAGTGATATGAGAGAATCCCAACAATAACCTAAAATAGAAATTGGCAAGACCCAAAAAGTTGCGGAGCTCTCTTAGAGTGGTTGGGGATGGCCAATCCTAAATGACTTGTATCTTGGATGGGTCCGCATGTACACCCTGCTCATCAATGATGTACCCCAGATAGTGAACCTGGGTCAGGCCAAAGGTGCATTTATCCAAGTTAGCACACAACTTGTGTTGGTGCAGGGTTTCAAGGACCTGCTGAATATGGTGAAGGTGCTCTTCCCAACTCTGGCTGAAGATCAAGATGTCATCTAAATACACCACCACGAATGCATTGGTGAAGGGTCAAAAGATGTCGTCCATCAGTCTCATGAAGGTTGCAGGGGCGTTCGTCAATTCGAATGGCATGACCAACCATTCGAAAAGGCCCTCCTTAGATTTGAAGGCAGTCTTCCACACATTGGAGAGTTCAGTAGGAACCTAGTGATAACCTGACTTCAAGTCAATCTTGCTGAAATATTTGGCCCCCTTGAGCTATTCCAGAAGGTCATCAATTCACAGGATTAGGTACCTATTTCGAACAATGATCTTTTTCATCGCCCGATAGCCAATACAGAGCCTCGAGGTCCCATCCTTCTTCTGTACCAATACAATTAGTCTCCCACAAGGTGATGAGCTTGGATTGATGTGCCCTTTCTGCAATAGTTCCTAAATTTGCTTCTTGATCTCATCGTTCTACAGAATAGAGCATTGATAAAATAGTCCATTGGGAAGCGGCGCGTACGGGGTCAAATCAGTGGAGTGCTTGACCTGACAGTGCAGAGGTACCCTAGTGGGTGAGGCGAAAATATCCCCGTACACCTCCACAACCTTGCCCATATGTTGCTGTTGTGCAGAGGATCCCCACCTGGAAGCCTTGGATACAACCTTCTTCTTGCCCTAGGGGCGAATCAGAAGGAAAACAAATTTCCTGGTTTGGGAAATGATCTTACTACATTGCTTTGCAGTGATCAAAGAGATGGCGGTAGGCAGGGCTACCTCCAGTATCCTGTACAACTTATTAGACAAAGTTATAATCACAGAGCGAGGTCTAGACTCACATACAACATGTTGCTTCCATAAGTATGGTTTCCCTAAAAATACATCACAAAATTCATGAGGAGAAACGTCACACAGTACCTCATCTATGAAGGGCTTGATGTTGTAGGGAAGGCGACATTGCTAGCTGACATGAATATCTTGTCCTTGGTGAAGCCACCAATGGTGTATGACTATGGATGTGCTATAGTCGTTAGGCCCAGCCGCTTCACGACCTCTACTGAAATGAGGTTTTTTTGGCTCCTGCTGTTGACATCGAACTACAGTGGAGAATCATTCACCCACATCTGTGAGTGGAAAAGGCGTTCCCCCTCTTTTGGATCTTCAGGCTCAATCTTCTGGATCTTGGTGGTGGCCACAGTGGCACTAGGCTCCACATCAATGATATGCTTCCCTTTGTTAGTTCCCTTATCGGGTTCTTACTTAGGGTTGGAACCTGTGTCTGATTCAGGAGCCTTCAACTCAACCACCAGTGACTGCTTGGCCCGACACTCACTTGTATTGTAAGTGGAGCTCTTATGGAACTCACACCATTTTCCCGTGTCCTTCTTCGTATTCGGGGTGTTGTTATTTTCTTGTGGCTTCGAGAAGCTATCTTGGGTAGTGTCGCCTTGGCTTGGTCCTTTGTTCTGTGATTTGACGTGCCTTTTCCTTGCTTTGGATTCATAGATCCAAAGTCCCGCTTCTTTTGTTTAAATTTCTGCTCAATCTTGACAACATATCGATATGCCGTCCGAGTGAGGAAATGTCCAGGAACTCCATCTCGTCCTAGATGTACTTGTGTAGATAACCACAGTACTTGAGCACCAAATGTTGCTCAATATCCTTAATACCCAGCTTCGTGTGAAGGGTATGGAAAGTATTTGTGAACTCTAGCACATCTTGGTCCCTTCCCTACCGTAGCGTGGTCCACTTTACATATTTGTCTTCATAGCTCCTGACAAGGTAATATTTTTCCTTGATGGCATCTCAAAAAGAATTCCAAGTGGGTGGGAGTGAAAACAACGAGGGTTCACTCTCATCCTTTTGTTCACAATAGGTTTCCCACAAATCCTTGATGTGTGGGGTGACTTTAAGAAGTGTAAAAGTAATATTTTCCGGATTGGAAAAGTCATTAACTGAAAAATATCCTTCCAATAAATTTAGCCATTTATCTACAATGTCTGCATCTATCAGGCCTTTGAATATTGGAATATCGAAGTTAAATTGTACCTTAAAAGGAGTGGCGCCTCCAGAGTGGCTGTTGGATGAAGATGCATCGCCTGTGGGTAGTCGTCGAAGGATTTGGGCAAAGTCATCCATCATCACATCCCTCTGTTGCTTGAGGGATTCCTCGAGAATTTTTTTGAAAGGATCTCCTACCCCCTTGTCTTTATTTTCTTTTGCCATGGGAGATTGTCAGGTTTTGCAAGGCTAATCTTGCGATGGTTCAACTAGATCAAGCCCTAACTCCTTATACCCTGACCTTGTTGGGGACATGCAAAGAAAAACAGAGAAAGAGAAGACCACTATGATACCATTGATATGAACTTAAACATGAATAAAACAACGTACAAAGATAATCATAAACACAGAGATGCAGTAGAAAAACACTTCATTTCATTAATAGAAAAATATTGAACTATGTTTACAAATAGAATGGAAATAAGATAGCTCTGGGGATGGTAGCTTATCTCTAAGAAGAGATGTGGTGGCTACATGCCTCTGAACTGTGTTACAGTTAGGCTCAAGGGCCTATTTAGTATTGGAAAATATGAGAAAACCCTAAACAACCAAAACCCTAACCCTCGGAAATGTAACAATAAGAGTTTGTGGGCCCCGTTGGGGTTAGTTGGGCAACCAACTTCTCGGGGTCGTAACTTGGTCATATTATCTCCATTTGGTGTGTATGATACCTTGTTGGGAATGTCTCTCTGAGTACTACATGTTTTATTTTAGATCCTTGTCAACAACTATGGGCTTGCCGCGGACCCCAAAAAAACATTGTTTAGGGGGTAAAAACTGCTCTAGAGGTTCAGGACTCGAAAAAATGTTAAAAATAGTAAATTCTGAAATGAACAAGGAAAAAGATGAAACTGACTAGGGGGTCCAGGTGGAATAGAAGGGTGGCCACCAATATCCACCTAGATCACCTTAGTAGCAAAGGCTCCTAGGAGACAAATGGTTTGAGGAAAAACCATAAATTATGATGATCCAGGAAACTAAAATTTCAGGGGAGTTTTTTTCAAACGTAATCAACAATTAGTTGAGGAAATGGTAAAAAACATCAATAGATGCCCAGGGAAACTCTATATAATTATCCATTCTATGGGATGATCAATATATCAAAGTGATCAATATGCTTTCTACATTCTATATTTTGATTATTCAGCTCCAGATAGTTGGGTCAAGGGAATATTTCCTTCTCTCTAATGTGTATGGTATGAATCTCCCAAATGATATAAGTCATTGCTCCTTAAATCTATTACCCATAATGGTAATTTGATATCCCCCCCCCCCACAATGGATACTTAGGGAAGAATTCAACATCATCAAGTGACTTGATGAGAAGAAGGGTGGAGTCTAGAGGCTTGAGGTGGAAGTAGCAATGTTCGAGAAAACCATTGATTTCTTATGCCTCATTGAGTTGGACACGGTCAATGGAGTGTTTACTTGGAACAACCAGCAAGGGGGCCAACAACAAGTCGCTTCACGACTAGATCACTTCCTAATATTAGAAAAGATCACAGGCTAGGATGTATTTATTGAAGCCTCCATCCTCCTCAAGCATGGATCAAATCATTGGGCTATATTCTTCAACATAGATATAAAGGCTAGTATCTAGAACCATCCTTTTAGATTTGAACAATTTTGGCTATGACACCCTGATTTTTTGTCAAATGCTGAACAATGGTGGAAGGCCATAGGGAGCATTGATGGATCAACAACGTTCTCTCTATTCAAAAAGTTGAAACATATATGTATCGAATAAGGGGCAGTTCGGTAACATCTTAGAAGAAAAAAGGAAATTAGAGAACAAAATGGTGGAGGTCTAGTAGGAAGCCATTTTATATGGTAGATCAAAGCACCTCATCAAGGCATAGGCCAAGACTTTACAAGAACTAGAGGAGAATAGGAAGTAGGAGGAAATTTTTTGGAGACAAAAATCCCATATTCAATGGCTGAAAGAGGGGGAAAAAGACACAATTTTTTTCCCACAAGTATATGCTATAACATAGGCACCGTAATAAGATCTCTTCACTGAAAGGCTTTGATGGTTGAATACTAGAAAAACACCAAGAAACATCTTAGGAGTTGGTTCAGTTATTTCAGAAAGCCAATAGGGGATATATAGAGACAAATACAACAAATTATTTGGCATACCCCATCGCTCATTATAGCTGATCAAAATGAAACACTTCTTAAAGAGATATCATGTGTGGAAGTTGAATCAACAATCAAGATGATGCCTCATAACAAGGATCCAAGGCCAGATGGCTTTAAAATTGAATTCTTTCAATATTGTTGGTCAATAATAGGGGAGGAAGTTTAGAGGTTAGTGGAGGAATCTAGGAAGTCTAGATCTATACTTAGAATGTTGGATGCCACACTCATAAACATTGTTCCAAATAAGGACAAGGTCAAGGACCCTAATGGATATAGACTGATTGCACTCTGCAATTTCATATACAAAGTCATCACTAAGATCATAGCAAATCAACTTAATTCATTCCTTTCCCAACTTATTTCTCCAGAACATATGGGGTTTGTAGAATGGAGACAAATTTTAGATGGCATCATGGTGGAACACGAAGCTATTCATTCTCTGAAGATAAATAATAAATCGGGAATGATGCTTAAACTAAACCTTTCAAAATCATATGGAAAACTTAATTGGAATTTTTGTGTAGTATTTTGAGGGCCTTTGGATTTGCAAATGATTGGATCACTTGGGTTTATAATTTAGTTTCCTTTACCACTTTTTTTATACTAGTTAATGGCTCCCCATATCCCCCTTTCTAGTGCTTTCGGGGGATTTGACATGGAGACCTGCTTTCTCCATTTCTATTTATATTTGCGGTGGAAGGCTTAGGATGACTATTCAAGGTGGAAACAACTGAGCGAAAGATAAAAAGGCTTCACTTTTATGGAGAATATTTATCCCTCACTCACTAGTAGTTTGTCATGATATAATGGGACTTGGTACCCAAACAATGTAGGAAGCTCATGCATTCAATCATATCCTAGACCCATTCTCTGTGGCATTAGGTATGGAAAAAAACAAAAATAAATCTCAGGTATTTTTCTTTAATAATCCCTTGATTATACAAAGACACGTGGCACTAATCCTAGATACCCAGATTAACATGCTCCTATCCAAGTATTTGGGTGCTCCCTTGGTGGGCAAATCCCTTAAGTGGAGTGTTTGGGAAGAAATCCTTACAAAATTGCAAAGTAAAACATAAAGTTGGATGTTTAGATCCTTAAATATGGCAGGTTGCTTAGTTCTTCTAAAAGATGCCCTACAAGATCTTCATGTGTATCTATGCTCTGTTATGATGGTATTTTCCTCTATTCTTTAGGAATTGCAAATAATTCAACAATCCTTCCTCTAGGGAGTATCAAGACTAGAGAAGAAATGGACTTTAGATCCTTGGGATAAGATATGTAGACCAAACCTCAAGGGAGGATTGGGAATGCCTGATCCCTCTATAATGGCCACAATTTTGGGTGCTAAGATTTGATGAAGGTGGATATAAGGAGGAATGTATCTCTATAAATGCATATGGAAACATAAGTATGCACCTACAAATCCTAAAAAAAAATTGAGATGACTCAACACATCATCCCCTAGGTCATCGATCTACACTCTAGTAATGAAAGGTATTGGGTTGATGCAAAAGAACTACTTCTGGGAAATAAAAAAATGGAAGCATGGCTCTCTTTTGGGTTGACTCTCTAGCTGTAATTTCCTAAGCTAGAGGATCATTTGGAGTTAGAGAAATTAATGCTACAAATGGTAGATCAAGGAAAAATAAAAATTGAAGATTACTGGGTAGAGGAGGCAGTAGACCGACATTAGCATAGATTAATTCGACTGAAGAATTAACATCCCAAACAAGGTGGTGAAATATAGAGAAACATTTGGAATATCCTACAACACCATGAAATCCTAGTTTCAAATCAAGAAAATAAATTAAGACGGTGCTATAGATCTAAGGGAACCTTCTTAGCCAGTGAAGCCTACCATCTAGAAGCATGATATCATGACCAACATATATAAGAGGTTTGGGTCAAAATTTAGAAACAAAATATGTGGCTTAAAGTATCAATATTCCTGTGGTTGTTGTTGCAAGACAAACCATTAACATGGGAAAATATCCAAAAGAAAAACTTTTGGGGTCCCTCTCGTTGCCCTTTATCTTTGTTGCATGACGAGACCCTATAACACTTATTTAGCCTATGCAAATTTTCTGGAGGTCTATGGAATTGGCTTAAGGATTGCTTACTCAAATCGAATAGATATACTTCCAATATTTCAAACACCATTATTAGCTAGCACCTTCAAGCCTCTGAAAATCCATTTCTCAATTGCATTTGTAACATTTCCCTTGGCTTTCCCCTTTGGGGAGTTTGGAAAGAACAAAATATAAAGATTTTTAAAGTTTAGTCTATACCAATGGATCCAACTTGGAACTCATTCATAAAAAAGGTAAAGAAATGGTCCTTGCATTAACTTGGCCCCCTGAGGATTAGGAGGCATTGAGAGTTGAAGCATGGATTCTTCATGAATGGTTCCCTTCCCCTTCTGTGGGTCTCTCTACAGACATCCATCATCTTTTTGTCATGTCCAATCTAGTTATTTGGAGTCCCCCCTCAACCATATTTTATAAAAATAAATTTTGGGAATGTTGCTAAAGGAAATCTAGGTTCAACAAGGTATGGAGGAAAAATCAAAGATCACATAGCAATAATAGTCTTCATTTATTCAAGGAAAATTGGTATTAACATTAATAATGCAACATAATTAATAGGTATGAAAGTGAGATTGGAGCATGCCCAAACCTAAGGATATTGTTGTCACTCGCTCCAAAATTTGTTTTCAACTGTCAAAAGGGTGCAAAAGAGCAGAAAATTTTGCAGCCATCTCCCAAGCCACATAAGTACTCAAAACTAAATCAGACCCTCTCCATCGAATAATTCTCAGAATTAGCTTTCCAAGGGTATATGGAACTCTCGAAATGGACTCCAGAATCAAAAGTTAGAGCAGATTGAAATTTCCCTTTAAAACCCAGAAAACAAAGAGAAAATGACCAAGGGTAAGGTCCCGACATGTCGAAGGTTGCAAATTGGAGGTCTTGGCTCATCACAAATTGCATATCACAACACCAGGCATCATCGGATTCAACACTTCATGTAGCAGATCTCCGATATCGGATATCGCTTATTGGTGATTACTCATCAATGGCACTAAGTGCATATCAGCGATCCAATGAGTTGGGCCAAGCACATTGGCGACAACCTACAATACCTGTATGAGCACATATATACATATGCTAATTAGTAACAAATGTATTCATCATGTATAGATCTTGGGACCTTAATTAGTGCTCCACTATTTCTTCCATTCCACCTCTTCAGTCTTCCATACTTCCGATGAAACATTGCTGCTTAGGGTTCTGTTTTGTTTACAACCCTATGCATCTATTTCCCTTCTTTCTCTCCTCCTCGTCATATTTAATAAAAATTCAATATTAAGCTTGTCATTGTTGTGTGTTGACCATTAGAACAAGATATTCCTCCTTGAGATAAACTTGATTCACCCCCTGTATTTGGATCCATGTATCTGCGTGAGTTCACCTTGTTGAAAGACTATTGAACCAAGGCCTCTTTAATTATTTGTTTCAAACCACATGACTATTGGAGTGCTATAGAAACCCCTCACTGATATTATTCCATGCACTCCTCTCTATAATATGTCCTAGGCACTGGTCTTCAATCAACCCAGAGGATGTCTCTAGGAAGCTTTCTATATCTCCTGAAGCACTTGTGTTACAGGTGCTAGAAAAAGCGACAACATCTTTCGGGCATCATTGTTGGGGAACGAATTAGAATATTTTTCCCTGGGTACGACAAATATTTACATTCCCTCTATTAGGTGAGAAAGGGAAGTGTGGGTTGAATATCTCTCACCTTGGCGACTCCATTGTTTCAATTTTATGGTAAACATCCTAGCGAATCCACGGTCTATATCTCTATTTAATCATCATGACTTTCAAGAACCTCCTCCAATTTATGATTCATATGATTCAGAGGATGACGAGGTGGTTACAAATGATCAAAGAGAGTTGTTTATCAGCAATTGGGGAGCAGGCTTCCAGCAACGAATTTTTCAAGGAGAGCCCGAAGTTGAAGGACCAAGCAATTTTTGTGATTACCTATTGCAGAAAGGTTCCTACGTGGAATTCTCAGTAGGCCCTCCATTCTATGACTCTTATAGTTCGGAAACTGAATAATCTATTGCAAATTTCCAAGAGGGTTTGCCTGTTGATAAATGGGTAGCAAATGACCAACAACAAGCTTTTATTGAAAAATCTAAAGCTGAGGAGTTGAACAATATTTGTGGTTACCTTGACCAAGAAGTTATTGATCAACAAAGTTTTCATGAAAATAAGGTAGCTTCAAATTATGCTTTTTTGTTCTATGACACTGTAGTTGATTACATGATCACATACTTAGGTCAGCAACAAAGGTTGTTTCTAGAGTATGCATCAAGTTTTTTGTTTGAATATTTTTCATGGTTCATGCTTAGTTTAATTTTTAAATTTCAGCAACAGGGAGGCATTAGGTCCAACACCCAAATGTTGGCTTGGATCCATTGGAGGGTTTAACTCACTTAGGTGAATTGATGCCCTATAAATAAGTAGGAGTTGTATATAAATAAGCTTACTAGATGAGAATTTAGTTTCTAGTTGTTAGTTTATATTTCTGCATTTCAGTTTGATGAAGAAAAGACTCCCTGCAAACAAAGTTCCATGGACATTTTTTGGTTGTATAAGTGAATTATAATTTTTGACACCATGCCCAATGGTGAAGGCTATTGGTCTGCAAGTTCTCAGCACCTTGCCAACAAGGCACTATCCCCAGTTGGAGCTAATGTTGTCACTCACTACAAAATTTGTTTTTAGCTGTTAAAAGGGTGCAAAAGAGCAAAACATTTTGCAGCCATCTCCCAAGTCACAGAAGCAATCAAAGCTAAATCATACCCTCTCCATTGAATAGTTCTTAGAATTATCTTTCCAAGGGTATATGGAACTCCAAAAATAGACTATGGAATCAAAATATAGATTAGATTGAAGTTTCCCTTTAAAAGCTAGAAAACATAGAGGAAACGACCAAGGGTAAGGTCCTGACCTATCGGACATCGCAAATCGGAGGTCTTGGCTCATCGCAAATTGCATACATCAGTCAGCATGGAATTTGATGCTTCATGTAGCATAGCTTTGATATCGGCTATCGTGCATCGATGATTGCTTATTAGTGGCATTGAGTGCCTATCGACGATCCAATGATTCGGGGAAAGCACATTGGCGACAATGATCGAAAAAACACCAAACATATCACAAGTCGATAATCGATGATTTTGGAAGTGATCACCATGAAGAAATTGTAGGAAAAGAACGGAGATAGTGCTAAAGAACATGGAGGGCCGAAAATAATTTAACAAAAGATATCAGTTGCAAAACCAAAAGAGGGATAACCATTTCTCTCTCGTCAAGGGGGGTCACGCGACGAAACATCATTGGATCAAATAAGTGATAGTTGGAAACACATGGTTGGTTCCGATATGGGATATGGGGCAGTTGACGTCAACATGACGTGGCGGTGCGGTGGAGATGTCGTAGGCAGATTCAAAGATTTGAGGGGTCATAAGGGGACAAATTAGGGTGACACATGTCACCACCCACAAGGTGACACATGGCAAAGTCATGACATCACTAATCGGAGATTGCAAATCGACGTTGTCAGGTTGATGCATATTGTTACACAAAGTAAAACCTTTGACTTCGATCCACCAATAAAGGGGCTCTGAAAAGGGCTGGCACATGGTCACATAAAGAGTGAAGAACCAAGGGCTAAGCACAAAATGTGATCGATGATTGGAGAAACCTGATATCGCATCACTCCATGTTAAATCCCCAAGTTAGAAATGTTGACTGAGGAGCGCCGATAGGTGGGCTAACGCACAGTCAAGAAGGACTTCATGAACTAGGGGCGGAGGATAGTTTACAAAGGAACGATAGCCTTGGGAGGAGTCTAAAGGCCTTAACGCCTTAATGCTAAGCCATTGGCCATATGAAGAGAAGTGCAATAAGGCATTAAACCAAAGGGGGCCAAGGGACATTAGAGCTCACTATTTTATAATGTTTTTAAGACTAAAAGTCCCGATGCAGTGATGTTCTGAAACTATGGTACAAATATTTGAAGGCGTAATGGGTTGGAAGCTGAGGTATTGAATGAAGGCATGGATCAGGTCCAAATTGATATGGAATAATATTGTATAAGCCCCTGCAACAAGAAACCAAGGACTACATGGGCCACAAAAATGAATTCAACTGCTTCGTTGCACATCTTCAGAGAGTAAATGAAGGTATGGGACTCAGGAAGACTTAATGACTCAACATGGTGCTCCACTCAGATACACAATGAAGGACTGCCAGGTCAATCTCCACTTCTACTCTGTAACAAGCAGCCACAGTTGATATCTACCAACTCTAGAGAGTGGTGAAGTCGTGTAGTTAAGGCTAAAGCGACAAGAACCCGCTGAGAAGCTAGAGGGACACATTGTGGCAGAGACATGGCCTGATCAAGGGCCTTCATAGGAAAAACATAAGGATATTTTACTTGGTCATCTTTCAATTTTTGTTATTTATGTTTATTTTTGGAATTTCTACATATTTTCAAGAAAGGAATCAAATCCTTTAGAATTATTTTGGACAGGAAGTTATCGCAGGATGAGATAGCTAGTCAATCAAACAACTGGTCCTTGGCTGAGATATTTTGTAAATGTTGATTCAAAGCCCCCCTTCTCTGTATAAGTAGGGGAAAGAAACACTTAGAAGAGGTTCCATAATTCTGCACATTTAGTGGTCCAAATTCTGTGGTTCCACTTTTGTTCTAATTGCCTGTTCATGAGGGACTTGAGCGATGCATGGCTAAATGTAATGGGATGGTATATTGGACTCATTCTAAGGATTAATGAAACTCTTTGGTGATTCCAATCATGGCTGTAAGCAATATGTTTTCCCCTTTGTAAATCTCGTTTCATGTATGTTTCTCTTCTGCTGAAATTGTGTAATGAATCTGTCGGTCTCATTCTCTCATGGTTATATGTATACTGCTAAGTAGTAATAGTACTTGTGTTAATTACATATTTACTTGTGTTATCCAATATCCTATAGTACCTGTAGTAATTACATATTTACTTGTTTTATTCGATAGCAACAATACTTGTATGAGCACATATTTACATATGCTAATTAGTAACAAATGTATTCATCATGTATAGATCTTGGGACCTTAATTAGTGCTCCACTGTTTCTTCCATTCCACCTCTTCAGTCTTCCATACCTCTTCCAGAACATTGTTTCTTAGGATTCTGTCTTGTTTACAACCCTATGCATTTATTTCCCTCCTTTCTCTCATACTCTTCACCTTTACTTCAATATTAAATTGCTCGTTGTTGTGTGTTGGCCATAAGAACAAGACATTCCTCCTTGAAATCAATCTAATTCACCCCTTGTATTTGGATCCATGTATTTGCTTGAGTTCACCTTGATGAAATACTATTGAACCAAGCCCCCTTTAATTATTTGTTTCAAACCATGTGACAAGTGGAGTGTTGCAGAAACTCCTCATTGATATTATTCCATGCACTCCTCTCTTTAAGATTTCCTAGGCACTAGTGTTTAATCAACCCAGAGGCTCTCTAGGAAGCTTTCTATATCTCCTGAAGCACTTGTGCTAGAAAAAGTGACAACAAATACAATACTCTCTTTATGGAAGGGGATTCATAAATTACTAAAAACATGAACCATATGCTTTAAGATGGTACCCATATCAATAAGATACCTGTTGATTTTTCCATGGAATATGAGAATCTAAGTTTGGGGTGGGTTTGGGTCTTACAATCTCTGATACAACCAACTCAAATTCCTCAACAAGACAACTTTACACAATGAAAAAACACACATCAGTGAATCAACTAGCGCACATGAATTTTTTTTTAACTTTTTCAAACCATTATTTTTTATATTAACAATATATAATACAATATTATAGGGCCCTCGTACAAGGGATCATGGCCCATTACAATCACATTGATACAAGGAATACAATTAGGGCTTGGTGTCAATCCTTTTACTGGCACTTCACAAGACAAATCTTGACCTACTTGTTGATGTAGCACTTCACAACCTTTTATGTGTCCTAAACACATCCCGAAACTCCTCAATCTGCCTCTATCAATGAACTTGGTCAAGTCAATTTTCCCTATAGCTTCCTCCTTTGCCCTTCAAGGTATGCAACACTTAGGTTCTTCGATTAGGTATTCACAACTCCGATTGTGACAACTCTTTGGATTCCTACTTCCACCTTCCTTTACTACTACAATGAATACAAGTCAAGGGTGCAGAGGCTTCCCACTCTCACTGAAGATATCCTTCTCTTTCACGATGAACTGGGGCTTGTTTACTAACCCTATTTGGTAGCGACTTCTTCACTTCAATGGATCAACCACTGGTCCAACCAACTTTCCTCTCCTAGCAAACTTGAAATCCTGATCAAGTCCTACAATTAGGGATCCTTGACACCTATTTTCAGCCTCCAACATTCTCCTCAAGATGACAACTCAGATTTGTCCAAACTAGACCTCTGGTCCTACACTACTATTCTGGCACTTCTCACACTTTCAGATCTGCCCACTTTTAGTCATCTCCTAGATTGATCTAGGGCTCTAAATACACTTCCCTCTTATTTGCAATTTGTCCCTCAAATTTCCCAAATCTAGGGATCTTTAGATCTTCCCTATTTTATCTGATTTGATACACTAAACTAGTGAACTAGGGGTGCCATATACTTGTACAATTTGACTCACAAAACTACCATCATCTAGGTCTTCAATCTTACTGTTTTTCCACCATGAAACAAACCTCCAAAAACCTTTAGTGTTTTTTGAAGCTACTCTCTTCTCAACATCTCATGACAACCCACAACATACCCTACTTCTATACCCTTGGATGCACTATTGGGATAAACTTAAGCGTTGATTTATGTGATTGTACATGCATGGAGAGAACCCTAACTAGGGATTCAAGATCTGTTGTTCTAAATTCTTTATAACAAACCTTCCTTACTCGTCCACTTTGACACTCTCTTCCACATGGAAACCTTCTTCTTAATCTCTTGTCATAGACCTCTTTTTTTCCCAATTACTTTGCTACTCTAATAAACAATCTTGAGGTTAGCTCTGTAGTCACACTTTTGGTCTAAGGGACCTCTCCACTCTTGTGTTGTACCTTGTGGAAAAATTGGCCTCTAATCCACACTCACACAAGCCCTTGTGTGGGATCTTAACCTATAGATTAAGGTCTTGTCCCTCCTTTCACAATTGTAGAGATTTGGCTCTTAGATGGACAACAAATTGAGGCTTCAAATCCTCCTTTAGAGACACACCATACCTTCCTCCATGCACAAATATCTAGCAAGTTTAAACATAAAAATTTAAGGACAATATAATGAGGTTATGCATAATTGAATAGTGCCCTAGCTAGGGAATTCCAATACGCAGACTAGTGACCTCCTTGAGCTCAATTGGTCTTCTTTCAAGAGATGTAAGCTATAGAGATCATATGCCTTCAAGCTGAGCTAACCTAACCCTCTCACAACAGAAAAACACACATCAATTAATCAAATATCACACATGACGTTTTTTAACATTTTCAAAGCTTTCTTTCTTATATTAACAATCTGTAATAAATAGTCTTGGGCTCTCGTACCAGGAATCATGGTCCATTGGAATCACACTGATACAAGGAATACAACTAGGCCATGGTTTCCATCCTTTGGCAACCAATATACCCTTAACAAGAAAACTGTTGACCTACTTGGGGATGTAGTGCTCCATAACCCTTTGAGTCCACATGTGTTGAACACATCCTACAACTCCTCAATCTAATTCTATCAATGAACTCTGCTCCTTTAGGTCACTGAACTCGCCCAAGTCAATTTCCCTCTAGATGCCTCCTTTCCTTGAAGGTTTGCAACACTTGGGTCTTCGATTAGCTATTCACAACTCCATTTGTGAACAACTCTTTGGCTGCTACTTTCTACCTTCCCGAGCTAGTACAATGAAGACAAGTCAAGGGCATAGAGGCTACCCACTCTCACTAAGGATGTCCTTCTCTTGCACAATGAACTAAGGATTATTTACTAGCCCTCTTTAGCTTCCACTTATTCACTTCAAGGGATCAACCACTAGGCCAACCGATCTACCTCTCCTAGAATAATTGAATTCCTTCTTAAGTCCTACACTTAGGGCTCCTTGAAACCTATTGTCAACCCTCCAAATTGATGCTCAAGATGCTAACTCAGAGCTGTCTATACTAGACCACCAGTCCTGCATTGTCGTTCCTTGTTGGGTCCCTATAATACTAGTGATTACCCCATTACTATTGTAGTTGTACCCCTTATTAATATTGTTGTGCTCCTATTGTCCCCATATTGTTATTACTGTGCCCCATAGAATCCCTCTATTGTTATTTTTGTGGCTTTGTATTATTATTG
>APFE031709435.1:434467-462347 GCA_000404065.3 Pinus taeda
GGTTGCCCCCTCGAAGAGGCTGAATTCTAAGGCGTTGATCTATCTTTTCTATCTTTTTCTTGAGGTGGTTACATAACATTCCTGCACTGCTCACACTTTCATATCTTCCAACTTTAATTCATATCCTTCACTGATCTAGGCTCTAAATACACTACCCTATTATCTGCTATTTGTCCCTCAAATTTCCCAGATTCAGGGCTCTTTAGATCTGCCCTCCTTTTTATGATTTGATACACTAAACCAGTGAACTAGGGCTTCCGTATAATTTTCCAATATGGAATCACAAAACTTCCCTCATATAGGGCTTCAAACTTTCTATCGTTCCACCATGAACTAGACCTCCCAAAAACTTTAATGCTTCCTTGAATTTTCCCTCTTCTCAACATTTTATGACAACCCACAACATACCCTACTTCTGTACTCTTGGATGCACTATTGGGACATACTTAAGGGTTGATCTATGGAAATGTAAATGTATGGAGAGAACCATAAATAGGCTTCACGATACACTGTCCTAAATTCTTTAAGACAAACCTTCCTTCCTCATCCACTTCGACACTCTCTTCCACATGGAAACCTTCTTCTTATTCTCTTGTCATAACCCTCTTCTCTGCACAATTTCTTTTCTACTCTGATAAAAAATATTGAGTTTAGCTCTATGGTCACACTAGAGGTTTGCATATTCCATATTTCCGTTTAAGAGACATCTCCAAACTTGTGTTGTACCTTGAGGAAAAACTGACCTCTAATCCGTACTCACATAAGCCCTTATGTGGCATCTTAACCTATGCATTAGGGTCTCAACGCTCCTCTTGCAACTGCATAGATCTGAATCTTATATGGACAACAAACCAAGGCTTCAAATCCTCCTTTAGAGACATGGCATATATTCCTCCATGTAAAAATATGTAGAAAGTTTAAACTCATAACCTTTGGGACAGTATACTAAGGTTATGCATAACTGAACAATTCCCTAACTAGGGCATGCCTATACATAGATCCGTGACCTCATTAAGTTCATCTGGTCTTCCTTCAAGGGACACAATCCATAGAGATCCCCTAACTTCAATCTGGGCTAACTTGACCCTCTCACAGACTTGAGACAAACCTTCAACCTTCCATAACTTTCCTCCCTGATACCGTGACTACTTGAGATAACACATTCTTCTTGAGACACACACACACACACACTTGGATCTATAACTTGACCTCCCCTCTTGCAACCCTACATGACCCTCAAACTAGGGCATCCTTTAGGACTACATCACAAGCCTCGTTGATCAAATGAATACTTCACATGATGATCTATAGCCTATGTTTAATAATATTTAAATCACCTTTCCTTAAGCCTTGTAGGAACCCTCTAGAACTTAGGGGTTTTGATCCTCTTAGAGTTAGGAATTCAATTTCCCTTTTAATTTTTCCTTTATATTTTAGACCCCATCATGGGTATAAAATCCCATCTCTTGGGTTCTTTTCCCACAAATCATTTTGTGACTAAACTCACACAAACCCATCTCACTAGGCTTGTGGAGTACCTCCCAAGCTACAAAATTCAACAATATCCTCGAGCTGGAGGCTAGAATTCTTGCTAGAAAATGTAGCTAACCTTATCATTGATATTCTAGTTCTTATTCAACTGCACATGAAAAGAACATGGAACATAATTGTGGATATGTTAGTGAATTATGGATGCCGTGAGCCCTCATTCTATGGCATCATCTTGGAACTAATTTCTTGACTCTCCTTTGAAGGTGGATTGTTGGTAGATGGTACAAAAATAATGCCCATATCTAGATGAGGTGATGTTTGAGACAAGTGGTGGGGGGGTTGCCGATTCCCGACCTAGTTAATGAGTCGAGGGATGTGGCAACATGACCTCGACAAGTGTAATATCTAAATTGAATGTCATTAAAATTACTCACAAGCAAGAAGATGAGGGGGAAACCCAATGGTTTTATCGGTAGCAGGAAGCATTGGGAGGATCATGGAGGATAAAAGGGCTCACATCCTTTCTTGGTGACATCTAGGGTTTTCCATCAGCATATTGGGTTCTTTTCTTTTATATTCACTATGTTCATAGGACCCCGTGGAGCATGTTTTGTGTGAAGCGACATTTTTGGTTCTGGTGGTATGTGAATTCCTTGTGTTTCAAGGTTTTATGTTACATTATTGGCTTTCTATCATCAAATAAGGAAGTGCAACTACTGTCTCTCTTTCCCCTAGGTAATTTTTTTGTGAATGGTTTGATTTTTTGGTGACATTCCGACCATTCTATTGTTTGATGTCAAAAAGCGAGCTGGGGATTGTATGCTTCAACCACCTCTATGCACTTAAGCCTAACTGGAAAGGTCTCTATCTAGATAGATCACAAGTGCATCCAACTCTTAGTGTCTCACCATATCAATCTAAGGTGACACCATGTGGGGAGTGCTTCTCTTGGTCAGAGCAGAGTATGGTTTAACTTTGGGTCTCTAAGTGTCATTGTCACTGTGCCACAATAGAGGGATCAAGCCAGGACAAAGGTTTCTTATTATCAAGAGGGGGGCCATAAACTACACACTCATTTGCATCATTGAATTAAAGACTTTGCAACACGTTATCGGGAGCACACTCCATCCCATGTACATGAAAAATTGACTAGGCTAAGGGGAAAGCCTCTTCTCACAAAACCTCCCTCTTAGATACAAAATTCCTTATTGAGTGGGTCGATTAGATCCTTGAAACTAAACATATGAGGGTTCAATTTAATCAATACATGTAGATAGTGGATCTTTATTGGTAAATGAAATTACTTTTAGGGTGAACTCTTCTAGACCAACATGAGTCTCAGTTGGACATTCTTCAATCTTTGGATCACTTGCACAATAATCTGAGGGAGTTTGATCATAGGTTGGAGGGTATTGAACATAAGCTTAGCATCCCCCTAGCAACACAAAGACCTCTAGCAGATTAAACAATTCCTATTCCAATGGTAGACTCTTATTCTAACCCTTTAGCTCGAATTTGATATGGTGCTAGTTTGTGACTGCAAATTCGTAGCTATTTTTGTTTGAGGCTAGTTAGGTCAATATATGTGTATTAGTATGATTTCTCTAGTACATTTTAGTTCTTAGATGTCTCTCTCTTCTTTAATGAGAGTATATTTTTTGATATGGTCCAATCTCTGTTGTGAGGGATAGGATTGAATTACCATAATCCTTAATGTATTTGTATATTTTTGTAGTTAATAGAATTCACCCCACAAAAAAATATTTTGGAATTATAGGTTTTTTTTTTTCAGCTCTCTTGTATCAAAGGGTGTAGCATGGTGTTTATATGTCTCTATTTCTTCTTAGAATATGGATGTCATCTTTCAAGGGAATCTAATGTTGGAAGATAGTATGATAATAAGCCTTAGGATATTCATACCTCCATGCAAAAAAATAAAATTATTTAAGTAGTTGAATGTACTAATCCTTTTATTTAGGAGATAGAGTCTTTGATATCTTGATGAATTTTGGATCATCTTCAGTCCCAATGTTGCAATCATACATTTCTAAAGGCTTTGGATTCATGGAGGGTTTTAGAGGTACACTATTTGAATCAAAAAGTCTCTCTAGCAGGACCTGCCTTCTTGGGATGAAATTTGTTTAATTTGAATAACCATCTATCCTATAATCATTTTAGGGAATGATTAAATTGCTAACTAATCAGTGTCCAACTTTGTCCCTTCTTCTTATTCATCCAAATCTATGTTCAAATTTGAATATTTGTCAATCAGATTCAAGAATCTTTTGATATATTCCTCATCTTTCAACACCTTCCATTATGTTATGTTATCAAGGATGAAAACACTATACATGACCCAAATGGAGTAATATAGGAGATCCAAATTGAACAATTTGATATTTACAAGTGATTAGGTTAGATTTTCATCTTTCTTATTCTTTTCCTAAGGCATAACAACCTCAAAGAAATTGCCTGACATATCCTAGACTACATGCTTATATCACTTCCACCTTGGAAGATCAACTTGAAATTTGTTTCATACTTGATTAATAATCAAATTAGAGTCACTAAATATCTTGATTTATTTTAACCGTATTACAAAAAATTTAACACCCTTGTGCAAAGCCTTACTAAGGAACCTAGATTAAGAACAACAATAGGAGAGTTACCACAATCACCTCAATAACTACTCATTTCTATGCTTGGATATGATCCTCACAAGGAATTATTCCCCAATAGATATTAGGGATTTCATAACCTAAATAATCTTAGGATAAATACCCCCTAAGGGATCTACTACAAGATTACGCCAAGGACAAATATGTAATGATTAGGGTTTCAAGTGACTTAAGGTATAATTATGAGATAAAGAGTTTAGGGGATGCCATGGTTACATATATAGGTATTGATGATCTATATTGGATCATTATATTGTTTTTCATCCCTCTCTATGCCTACAAAGTGAAAAAAAATGGAGGAATAAGCTCACAAGACCATTTTTACCAACGGTACCTAGGTTGGCAAATTAGAGTCTGAAATCTTATAGGAGTAGTTTTAGGTATCAAATGACATTTTTGGGGTTAAAAAATTGCCACTTAAGTGTAGCACCATTTTGTTTTATTTTTCACATATATACCTTTCAAACGGTGTAGGAATTGTCTCAATCAAAGTCTGTATACAAAAGTTATGCCACTCAAACATTTGCCTTCCTATTTTGACTACATAATTCAAGAGATGCCATGTCAACCCCCATTATTCATGGTAAGGGGGTTATCCACGTGATCATGATGAAGAAGACTCTAGAAGAGTCCATATTTAGAGAAATAAAGTGGAGCAACCTCACCTTCCAGTTGGGCTTTCTCCCAAAAGAGTTTCCCAGGATATATATTGTGTCAATCGTGGTTCGTGAGTTTTTATTTCACTGTTCTATATTTTCTGCATAATTATAATTTGCATGCATATGCAATAAACAAATTTTAATTGATCCAAAAATATAAGGAGAAATAGACATTCATGGTGTAGATTTCCATTTTTCTGAGATATTTTAATAGATATGTTGTGATGAATTGTCCACTGGAATATCCACGAAAATTTACATATCATATTAGTATCAAAGCAGGTTTCTTTGGGTATATTGTTGTGAGTTTCATTGGATCCAAACTGGTCAAGATGAAAGTCACAATACCCCAGTAATGACCAACGAATCTATGAATAACCTTCCTAATCTTGAAGAGGAGAGGTTTTCATAGTGGGAAGCACAAGTTGTAGATATCAACCATAATATGAGCCTCCTCATGGAGGTATTAACCAAAAATATCAGGCTATTCAGAGAATATGGGAGTTAAAACATAGAGGTTTGATTAGAGGGAAGATCGAGAGAGTAAGAAAAACTAGAGAAGGAGTTGAAGAAAAAATCTGAAAAAAAATCAACTCAGTTTGAGTGTCGTGAACCATTCACGGTCCTTATTCAAAATGGGAGCGAAGGTTGACATCAAGCCATGATAATGTGAGATTGACACTCTGAAGCTAAATCATTGATTACAACAATTAAAAGTTTATTTTAGTATCCATCATATATAAGAAGAATATAACATTGTGTTTCTTATCTAAAATTAGATGGTCATGCCCTGATCGGGTGGGAAAGCCACATAGAGACCTTGAGATTGGAGGGAGATCCTTCAACGGCTAAATGGGAGGATTTCAAAACCCTCAGAAATTCAAAATTTTACCCTCTTGAGTTTGTAGAGGACCAATGGATTTGGTGGCACTACTTCAAGCAAAAGCAGACACATAGTGTACAAGAGCACACCACAAAGTTCAAAAAGATACCCATAATGTTAGATATCTCCACAAAGAACTAATACATACTCCTCAAGTATGTTAGGGGTGTACACAACCATTTGCGGAAGTAAGTGATGCTATTCAAACCTATATAAGTGGAAGAGGTTTGTGTACATGCATAATACTTGGAGAACATAGGCCAAAAGAAAGGGAAATCAAGAAGGTCGAAGTAGAAGGAGAACCAAGACAATTATAAGAGGGGAAGAAGAACTGGAAAGAAGGAAAATATACAAATATGACAACCACAACACACCAATGCAAAGATCCCAATAACCACTACAAAAATTGTAAAATTGATGGTCATACATAGGAGAAGTGTTGGAATTTAAATACATATCTTAACTTTAAGAACTGTTGTGAAGATAAATCCTCTCTGTGGATAGAGGCGATCTCTCTAGCCCAATGAGTGGGTCTAGCAACAAACTAAACAACTAATGCAGGATTTCCTATCTTATGTTTAAACATGCAGAGAGAGAGAGAAACCTACCTCGCTTTGATGCTAATTGCTCAATCCTTTGACGATTACTTTGATCCCTTTGATTCCAGGCTCACTCCTTGCTTGTTCTTTACATCCGAGTACCTGTATGAGAGATCAAAGGACAATACAAGAAACAAGAGCATACATAGTATATATCAAACATAAACTACTTGATAGATCAAGGAGTATCAAGCTAAATGCATAAGTATTTAGACATTTATGGAAAGTGAACATCATATGTATATATTAATAAATACAAAAACTGAAGCATAAAACCATTGCCTTGATGTTCGGGACCTCCTTTTAGTGGATTTCCAAGTCCAAGCCAAGACTCTTTAAGCACTCCTTCTCCAAGTTAGATGAGAAATATTTAGGCATAATCTCAGCATAGGAATGTAGGAAATCAATAACCAACCATTTGGGGATGGATGGGATTTGATTTATAGGAAGGGAGAGGGAGTTAGGGATCCAAAAAAGAGGGAGGAAGGTCCACATATCAAGGGGAAGGCCCTTAAAGGTACGATAAGGAGCACCAAATGGGAGAGCTCGACCATATCTCTACCCAAAAACATCCAACTCTTTGTTTCTCGAAGTTTCTAGCATACGAAGCTTCTCCTCCATTTTGAGAAAACCTGCCAGAAGAGGTTCAATGCAGGATTTCATATAAAAACCCAAATTGGAAATGCTGGGTCAAAGAAATCCAACTTGCCATAAACATGAGAAAGCATTGGAGCAAAGAACGCTAGTCTTAAAATTTAGGGTTTTAGTCAACTTTCTCCGGAAATGACTTAGGGAAGTTTTCCTTCCATACTTTAGGGATGTTTCAGTATGTGTTTCATGATGAGTACACTTCACATTTGTCAAAATTTTGGTACTTCGGGATGTGGAACACGAAGTGAACAGGAGGTGTGACAAAATATTATGTAACAAATGCCCCCTAAAGCATGAATGAAAAACAAGGAGTGATGGGTCAAATGCTTTACAAGTCAAGACAAGGACTGGAAAAGAACTGTGAGGAGACCTACAAATCAAGCATATACATATACATATCTAACATTTATGATATAAACATGCCTAATGATACATGAATAGACATCTAATAATACATGAATCCATGACATGGGCATAGCCATCCAAATATAAGGGATCATGTGCATGGATCCATGGTATGGATGCAACCATCCGAATAGAAAGGATCATATATACGGACCCACGGTATGGTCGTAGATATATGTATAATCATGTGTACAATCATGAATAAATAACATTTCCACTTAACCTAGATTTTATTAGATGGAATCCAAGGTCTTGAGCTCTATCCCAATCTGATCAATGCACAAATTATAGCATGCGAATAGATGTGTTGAAGTTTAAAATGACAGAAAACCACCTGATTACCGGTCAATGATGTAAACCGTTAACAGGCATGAGAGAAACCAACAATAATGAAAGTGGATATAAAGGTACAATCAACAAAATCCACGAGTGTGAATAATGAGGTTGAAGTCAAACACTCGTAGAATCATTCAATTGAAGTCCAATGATGTAAACCTATCATCGAATGCGAAGAAATTGCCATTGAGGCATGAAAGCTCCAAGCTACTGGAAGGGAGTTTGTAGATCATCTTTTTTGGATAATGAGCTAAAGTCGACAAGAAGTGATCCATCAAAGGAGGGCCATAATGTGTCCCACATCATCGACACAAAACAAAGGATATAGTAGAGTAGGTAAGTTTGATTCGGGACTATGGAAGAAAATCAAACAGTGTATAAGCGGTAAAAACTACAGATAAGACTTCTCTTAAACATATCAGCGACATGACTCCAAAATTTAGAAGCATTTGACTCAACATGGGATCAAAGGTCATGATGATGAAGCAGTATAATCAGATGAGAAGAAAAATGGATTTTCCAAAACCAGGAAGGCAAGTGATGAAGTGAGGATAACCCAAACCCGATAGGAGCAACAGATAAGTGTCATGTTCAAGAGCGACATGTTGTCTTTACACAAAATACAAGAGATGCTCGCTTTCATTGCCCCCCCACTATTTCTATTGAGTACCCCATTATTTTTTATTGTAAGATGGAAGGGGATAGCATATACTCGCCATATAAGTTCATCCTTCAGATGAATTCATCCTAGTAAGTTTAACGATTCCTAGGAAGGAGAAACTCAATCTCATCGTGGTGACAAGTCTTGCATCATTTAACTTTTATGAATCTGATGAAGGTGAAACTCGACAAATTTTTCATGTTTAGAGAGTTTGAAAAAGAGGTGAAAAAGAAAACTCCAAAGGTCCATTTTTGTAAATCATCTCTTGAACCCGAAAAGGTAGAAAACAATATTCAAGAGAATCTCTTAGCCATGTTCGGTATTCCTTTCTCGTAGCTAGTCTATCTCAGTCCGGAAAAGGGTTAAAATCATACTAAGTATACATATTTTCATTTACTTTTACGAGTTCGAAAAGACAAGTGCTCGACAAGCTTTTCATATTTTTGGAGTCTGAAAAGAGCTAAAAGATGACTCCTCCTGGAGGAAAGAGTGGTATAAAAGGATAACAACTAGTTTTGGTCATGATGGAACTTCTCAAAACATGTAAAGGCCAAGAGGCTAGCTAATAAGACCACTCATCACAAATGTTTCTCAGGCAAGGGTAAAACAACCAAGTGAAAGCATATGATCGGCCAAAGAGATGGTGATGGTGGAATGAAAAAAACAAGGCTCATCTAGCAAAAACATGATGATAAAAATGAAAATCACGAGAGTTAAAATGGGAATGGTTTCATTTTTACACAAGATTGAAACATGGGTAATTATGCTTGAGTATACTTGAATATGGTTTCATTTTTTCACAATCTTGAAGTATGAGAAGAAACAATGATTGGATTTGGTTTCATTTTTACACAAGCTTGAAACAAAGATAAATTATTCTCGAGTTTGGTTTGCAAGCCCCCAGCATAATGAATCAATTCGAGGTACATGCCCGCCAAGCTTCATTTAATTCACCGAAGCAGACTACTGGTTACTAACAGGTGGATGGAATGAAGGTTCACTTATGAGATCAAGTGAAAGACTCGAATGGGATTCTACAAGATCTAATCAAAGAATAAAAATGGAAGAGGATTTTTTTCATTTTTTAACGAGCTTGACACAGGAAAAGAACCATGCTCATGACACCTTGTTTCATTTTTTTACTGAGTTTAACACAAGAAAAGAACCATTCTCATAGGGACCTATTTCATTTTTTAATGAGGTTGACATAGTAAAAGAACTATCCTCATGGGGACCTATTTCATTTTTTAACGAGGTTGACATAGTAAAAAAACTATCCTCAGGGGAACTTATTTCATTTTTTAATGAGGTTGACATAATAAAAGAACTATCCTCATGGGGACCCATTTTATTTTTTAACGAGGTTGACATAGTAAAAGAACTATCCTCATGACACATATTTCATTTTTTAACAAGGTTTACATAGTAAAATAACTATCCTCATGACACCTTGATTACAACCTATAAGAGGTCATAACTTCCATGAGGTTCTCATTAGATGGGAGAACAACACTCTAGAAGGGAAACATGTCAAGGGACTTAATGGCAATATCACGCTCCAATGCCTCCAGTACATGGTGCACTATATCAATAACTATATCATCAGTAGGCATGGGCACGGAACAGGTGGCCACATAATTAAACTATGGCGAGGATGATACCACTTGCATATATGGACCACTTAGGGAATATGGTTGATCGGGAGTCAAATTACGACCAACAAATGAAATATGATCAATGGCCATAATTCTTCCTTCGTGCGGGAAACATATCACACGAAAGAGAGAAGAGACAAGAGCCCCCATGACATAAACATAGTCACAACCTAGGAGTAAATTAAAATCCAAAGGTCCTTGGACAACCATCATGTCAAGATAGATGATTTTTACTCCCAAAGTAATAGGCAACTTCGAAAGGATCCCTAATGGTTGACTAGTTCCTCTGTTAAAAGCTAACAAATTCTGGTAATAGGCACAAGATGTGGATAACCTAAATATTTCCAAGTAGATGAAGACAAAATACTAATAGATGCGTCTTCATAAACGATTATACTAGGTATGAGTATATTATAATCCCATACTGTGATCTTAAAGGGCACATAGGAAGGAAGACAATGTCTTGTCAGTCAACTGCAATCAAAGAAAGTGACTAAACTACTTAGAGGGGGTGCCATCAGAATGGGAGAATTTTCCCCTTGCATTACAGGAATAGGAGGATCACCCCCTAGATCGTGGGAATAGGAGAATCATCCCCTTGCATCATGGGAGCAGGAGGATTCCCCCCAAGTCTTTGGAATCTGAAGAAACCAGAAGAACCTGAGCGGTATGAACTTCACTCTCTACATGATGGATATGATCGATTGGAAGTGGAATTAGGTTAACCATTTTCTCGACCAATGGTTGGTCAGGAACAGACTCATGGGATTCAGCTTTAGAGAGAGTGGGATTGACCAGAGATGAGTTCTAATCAATTACTTGATCAACTAGGTGAGAGTCAATGGAAAGCTTCCGATAACCAGTCAGAAGATGAGGTTGAGAAGAGGTAAGGTTACCCAACACTTTAGAGGCCTCATCCATATAAGGACAAAGGTGAATATGATGATTCCCTTCACATAACCTACAGGGAAATTTAACTTTTCCATTTTTCCCATGTGTTTTACTGTCACAAGTTGAAGGTTTATCACCAACATGATCTCTGGAGGCCGATGACGAAGGTTGATGGGAACCTGTGGACCACACCTCTAAGACCTTGGGAATATTAGGGTAATATCTAGGAAGGTGTTCACCCTTACATAACATGCAAGGGAATTTCACTTTTAAGGGCCGATTGGAAGAATTTTCAACATTAGCTGCATCAGTAGCAATGACTGCTTGGTTTAACTTTTGCTTATTTTTCTTCTTCTTAATCTTCATTTTATTCTTCTTCTTATCCACCTAATTACTAGCTTCCAGTATTTCACCACACGAAGAGGAAGAAGACCGAACAGGCGAAGAAGGTAAAGGGTCAACTTTAAGATCAACTAGAGGACAATATTGCTCAAGTGGAGGAGAGTCTGGTTGAGGAGCAGTTTGGATATTCGAAACCATAGGGATAAAAAATAACTAAACTAGAAAACCAATGGTAAACCCAAGAAGGGACAATGTTTCCATATAGGGAGCACCAACATTTCCAAAATAAGGAAAAGGACTAAGATTCCCATCAGAGGGGTTTCCTTGGTTGGTAGACTCAGGAACTATTGCCATTAGTATCAACCTAAGATCTACTAAGGAGTATTTCCACAGGAAGGGTATTATTCCGCAGTCAAATAAATTTAGAAATTAACAAAAAATAAATAAAAAAGGGGTAACTATGCAAAAGAGTTTGCCAAGTATCTGTGAACCGCTATATACACCTTGGCAGAACCAAGCACTTAACATATGACGACCAATCTCCCTGAATGCTATGCTCGGTGTATCATGTTTATAAGGCGGCTGACTTGGTTACCTGTGGCTAAAGGATAATAACCTAGTGGGGTCTCCCAATATATACGCGATGGTATAGGGAGCACAAGTTTGTGTTAGCGTTGTCTAATCTGTAACCATTCGATGAGAGCATTCCCATATACTTGCCATACGTGGAGCACCTCCGATATACCGAAAGTACTGGAGAACGATCCTATATACTTTTGGACGTGGAACATGATATCACCCTTGGGATACAATGCTGGTAGATAATGAAAACTGCTAGGTTTATAGACATCAGAACACGTCTCTATCCTAGACCTCTAAATGTTTGTGTTAAGTTCCAAATGCTCCTTAAGTTAATTGAGGTAAATTTTAAGTTTATCTTCAATTAAGTTTAAGTTTTAAGGCTCAAAATGATGTCACCTGAACTCCTATGATGCATCTATCATGAGAAAATGATTCTTTTAGTTTCGATGAAAGATAATATAGGAAGGGAAGAGATTCAAACAATGATGCAACAATGAAGAATGCAACAAACAAAGCTTTCCTAACTAGAACTTTCACTTTCACTATCTAGATGCAACTTTTCAAAAGCAAAATGATTTTCACTTTTACTAAGATGCACTTATACAAATGATGTTTTTTCTTTGATTTTTGAATTCTCTAATGCAACTAGAGAAAAATGAAAATTCAATTCAAATGATCTAATGCAACTTATGCATCAACCAAAGCAACACCAAATCCAATTCACAAATACCTAAATGAAAATATCTTTCAATTTTCTTTTTGAACAAATAAACAATGCACTCCTTTCAACTTGAGAATCAAACAACGTAACTATGCTTGATTAAAAACAAAGATGATTTCTAAATGCAAATGACCTAATGCAACTTGAAAAGAAAATTAATGAAAGACAAGATAAAACAAATGCAAATTGATGTTTTCAATGATTTTTCACATCAAACAGGACTCAATCAATTAACAAACCAATATCTCAGCGACAAAAACAAAGAGAAAGTGATGACTAATTGACCTAGAAACCCTGAACTCAATCAAACTTTACTTCAAGCACTTCAAAGGAAAAGACATTAATTTGCTAATTAAAGAAGACAACCAGACAAAAACATTGGAAAATCCAGACAAAGAGGACAGGAAAAACCTTCAAAGGCTAGCACACACTGGATTCTAGAGTAGAAACCCTAACTTTTCTCAAATCTCTGAAAGTGGTTTCAGTGTGACTGTTTCAAATAAAAATGTGTTGGAAACGTGACTGTTCAGGTCAAAAATACGTTGGACGAGAAATTTGGGAAAAAAATAAAAATAATTTCAACAAATATTCTTGACCTACAACTCTAAAGCGTGATCATTCAGTGTGAAGACCTTTACAGGACCATACTATTTGATAATTCAATGGTCGGCCAAACTGATCAAAAGACCAAATCAAGAAAAGAGATTGAAAAGTTAAATTTCCCTAGTGGAGTCGCCATCCCTAGTGGAGTCACCATTTTGTCGTGAAGATAAATCCCCTCTGCAAACAAAGGCAATCTCTCTAGCCCAATGAATGTGTCTAGTAACAAACTGAACAAACTAATGCAAACTTTCATATCTTATGTTTAAAAATGCAAAGAGAGAGATAAACCTACCTCGCTCTGATGCTACTTTCTCATCCTTTGATGATGACTTCAATCCCTTAGCTTCCAGGCTTGCTCCTTGCCTGTTCCTTACGTTCGAGTACCTGTAAGAGAGATCAAAGAAAAATACAAGATACAAGAGCATACATAGTATATATCAAACATAAACTACTTGATAGATTAAGGAGTATCAAGCTAAATGCATAAGTATCTAGACATTTATGGAAAGTGAACATCAGATGTACATATTAATGAATAAAAAAGGGAAGCATACAACCATTGCCTTGATGCTAGAGACCTCCTTTTTGTGGATGTCCAAGTCCAAGCCAAGACGCTTCAAGCACTCCTTCTCCAAGTTAGATGAGTATCATTTAGGCATAATATCAGCATAGGAATGTAGACAATCAATGACCAACCATTTGGGGATGGAGGGGACTTGATTTATAGCAAGGGAGAGGGAGTTAGGGATCCACAAAAGAGGGAGGAAGGTCCAAATCTCAAGGGGAAGGGACTTAAATGTAGGATCAAGAGCACCAAATGGGAGAGCTCGACCATATCTCTACCCAACAACATCCAGCTCGCTATTCCTCGAAGTTTCTAGCATACAAAGTTTCTCCTCCATTTTGAGAAAACTTTCCAGAAGAGGTTCAATGCAGGATTTCATATCAAAACCTGCACTAGTAGTGCTAGGTCAAATAACTGCAACCTACCATCAGCATAGGCAAGCAATGGAGAAAAGAGCGCTGGTCCCGAAATTTAGGGTTTCAGTCAACTTTATCTAGAATTAACTCAAGGCATTTTTTCTTCCATTCTTCATGGATGTTAGTATGTGTTTCATGATGAGTACACTTCATAGTTGCCAACATTTTGGCACTTTGGGATGTGGAATAGGAAGTGAATAGGAGGTGTGACAAAATACAGTGTAACAAGAACAAAAAGAAAAATGCAAAGAAGAAGAACCTCATGGAAATTCATTAAAAACTAGGTTGAAAGTATCTCGAACGTGGATGAGAATATCATTTGTACATTAGTGTAGAAGGAGGTGAATATGAGTAGCCATGAGTAGTAGGAAGAGAAGGAAATGACTAAACATTTCCACATAAATATATATAGTTCAAGAAGACAAAGATTGATGCTATATTTGACTTGCGATCATAAGTGAATCTCATTACAGTAAGGCTGGTCAACAAATTGTGATTGGAATTTCATGATAATCAAAGTCCATATCCATTGAGATGGATAAATAAGAATGTGGAAATAAAGGTATCCAAATAGTGCAAAATTAAATTTGCTATTAATTTTGATTTTATTGAAGAGGTAGAACTAGATGTAGTTCTCCTTGACGTATGTGGAGTGGTGTTTGGAAGTCCCTATACATACATGCATAATGAAATATTCAAGTGCAGGGATAATCAATATTGTCTCATTAAGGATAGAAAATCCTTCACCATCAATGTGCAAGGGAAAGTAAAAAATTCCACTGGTAAGTGCTAAGCAAGCTAAGAAAATGATTAGTTCTTTCAAGAAGTACTATTTTTAAGAGAAAAATAGATTGTAGAAGAATAAGCGAGATAAAAGTCATCCTAGAGGGGTGTACTAAGAAATAAAAAAATAACTAGAAAAGTTGTTATAGGCATATAAGGTTATGTTTCAAGAGCCTAAAGGGCTACCACCTAAGAGGGAAGTAGAGCACAAGATCCAGCTATTTCCAAATTCCCCATTACCAAACATTGGGCTATATAAGAAGTCTTTTATAAAAGAAAGTGAGGTTAAGAAGTAGTTGCAACAACTATTGGAACTTGGCCAAAGAAGGATGGGACTTGGTGAATGTGTACATATTATAAGGTGTTGAACAAAATTATGCTCAAGAACAAGTACCCTTTTCCCAATATAAATTATCTAGTGGATCGGTTGTAACAATCAAAGTACTTCACAAAGTTGGACTTAAAGTCTAGATGTCACCAGGTTTTAGTCAGAGAAGAAGATACCTAGAAAACCACCTTCAAAACTAGGAAAGGTTTGTATGAGTGGTTAGTCATGCCACTTGGCCTACACAATACACCAAAAATGTTTATGAGGTTAATGAATGATATATTGCATCCTTTTATGGATCCATTTGTTATTATCTATTTGGATGATATACTAGTATACAATTCTACCTAGGAGGTGCACATCTCACATTTGACATTGATGATGAAAACATTAAAGAAGCACTAGCTACTAGAAAATCTCAAGAAGGATGAGTTTGGACGATATTCTTTGGTGTATATAGGGTACGTGATAGGTGGGGGAGAGATGAAGATAAATCCTTCCAAGATGGTGGCCATCATGAAATGGTCTATGCCTATTGATGTTTCTAAGATTAGGACTTTCACTGGGGCAACATAATACCTGAGGAAATTCATAGCCTCATTTTTAGTTGTAGCAACACCACTCCACACCATAAAAACAAGTTGCAAGATTTTCTAGTGAGAAAAGGGTCAATAGAGGGCCTTTGAGGAGTTAAATAAGAAGATCACTCAAGCACCAATTTTGGCATTATCGAACTTGCAACAAGCCTTCAAAGTGGAGACAAATGCGAGTGGGTATGCTATGGGAGTGGTCTTGATGTAGGGAGAAAGACATGTATGCTACCATACTAAAGTATTTCATGGGGAAATTATTAACTACCTTACCTACGATAATAAGTTATATTCCTTGGTGCAAGTAGTGAAAATTTGGAAGCACTATTTGATGGGGAAGGAGACAGTAATTGAAACATATAATTATCCACTAGTGTAATGTACCAAGGCTAGAATAAGCCAATTCTACTCACAAATTAGTATACACAAAATCTCTAAAAAATGTCTTACTCATTTTCACAAACACTTTGTAGAAACGACGAAGATCTCTCTTGCGTTTACCTCTATCTCGGTGGGGTGGAAACTAAGGCTCTGCTTTCCGTTGGTTAGCAGTTCGAAAAAGTTTCGAATGGGCCGCTCGAGAGCCTGGCCAAACACAGGGTAGATAATGAAGAACCTCACTCAATAAATTTTAAGAAACCAAAACATACAATTTTACTCAGTGAAATTTTATGAATAAACACTAATTAACTCATCCAAATTTTATTAGTTTGTATCATATAAATTACATGTAAAACTTTATTTTGGAGCCTGATAATTAATATAGCAATTGATGTGATTTGGTTGCAAGAAGAGAATGGTGATTATGGCTTCTCAAAAATACAATTGCAAACTCCTTCATTATCTCAACCTTCCATGAAATATTTTTGACCCCTTTAAAATCAGCTCAGTCTCTCAAAGAAATTGACCTTCAATAAAGCTTGTCCTTCCCATAAAGAATTCAACCTCTCCTAAGAACTCAACCCTTGCATAATAGGGATTCTTTCTCTAATAATTAATTTGAACCCTTTCAATAAACTTAGTGGATACAAGAAATTTCAACCTCTAGGATGAGTATTGCATACCAATAAATAACTTGTCCCTCCAAGGTATTATTTTTCCTCTTCAGAAACAATTCAACTCTACTATGCAACCCAAAAGTTCTTCCATGAATAATTTTACCCCAAAATGGAATTATCCCCTAGCTAAAAGACTTAACATCCTTCATTTTGTTTGCCTCCCTAAATAAGAATAGTTTCAACCTCCATAATGAAACTTGACCTCCTTACAAGTGTGCTCAAATTCACAATATAATTCATTCTCCAAGCATAATTCGATCTTCTCTAATTATGTTTAACCCCCACCACCAACAAATAGATTATGTTTCTTGAAACTATATTGATCACCAACATAAATTAATTCAACCCTTCTTGTTGAATTTAACCTATTTATATTTTTTTTCAATACCTGCAACATTTTGGCCTCCATCATTCAAACTCAACCTTCATAGGGAAATTCACTCCACTAGATAGTTCTAGCATTAGGAAATTAATTCGTACATGAGAAAAATAGAGTTGTTGCAATGGGGAAGCACTTCTTCAACTCACATGATCTCTTTCAGGTGAAATTCTTTGTCTCAACACCGTTGAGGAATCTGGACGATCCCTCCTTTTTAGCGGGCTAGGGTGTATAGTTTCATCATCAAAACCAATCTTGATTATATAGGGTTGCTGGTCTCACCACCTAAACTACTCTCTGCAAGGGTTTCACACCCTTACACAAATCTTTAAGAAATCAACAAATAAAATTAAAAAATATCCAATACATGCCCAAAAGTGAGCTCCAATTCTCCTTTTATAACTTTTATCATTAGAATACCATGGGTCATCAAAATACCATGAATCTCCCCTTTTTACCTTTTTTCCACTCAAATATAAAGTGACTTTATAAATTTTCCTCTTTATTTCTCCATAATTACTTAATAAAACTTTTAATTTTTTTTTTAATTTTTTATTCAACATCAACTTAGATATGTTGCGTTTCCACCCAATTGATATTAATAATTAAATTAATTAATCATTTGAAAAGGAACAATACAATCATCCCTTTGCGAGATGGCTTTCCCTCAATCATTCCATTATGCGCATATGAATACCAAGATCCCATATATGGCTATAGAATGCTCCAATATGTATCTGATATATCATCCTAACACATCTGAGCCAAAAATCATTGACACACTTTGCCGTAATTTCAAGAAGATTCAAAATGGGAGGGATTTGAGTTGTATACACATGATCAAATTTGACATAATCAATAAGTGTTTCAAACACCCACAAGTTATGCACACCACAAAACAAATAATCAAGCTCATTCCTAAGAATAAGTTCATACAAAGGTAAGTCTAGAAGCCTGCCATATTGAAGAGCTTTTACCATTAGACATCCAAGAAGACAAAAATTATCTCTCACTTTAGAAGATCCACTTCCATTTGAAGAATTCGTATTAGAAGGAAATGGACAAGGAAATTAGCCAATAGGTGATTGAACAAACCATCTACTTTGGTTTGTATATGTGTCTATCATTCTTTGTAGTTTATAGAGATAAATGATATTCTAAAACTTCTTTAGGTGATGAGTTTGTTCTTCATATGCCAAGTTTTCTCCTTTGCAATTCTTGGCTAAAAAGTGTTTAGAACTTGAGATTTGGACCTAGACCAATGCTAACCTACACCCACCCACACCACCCCCACCCCCTTCAAATTACTCAACTTCAAGGACAAATTTCCAAATAGCACAAAAAATTTCCATCACCTTCACAACTGAGTCCAATATATGTTGTGTTGAGAGTCTAACATTTTGGTGTTCCATTCTAACAACATTACATCCACAATTGTTTGTAGATCTATGTTGTTTCTAAAAGTACAACAATGCAGAGGATACTCCTAATGTAGTGTTGAGGCCAAGGCTCATTTACCTCATTTTAAGTGCTAGTAAATAGTCTCTTCAATTTACCTGCATAACATGTATCTCCATATTTTTTTAGCGATGACACTAGTAATTTGGCCACAAAATTAACAATATACATTATATATTTGAACAATTTTCTTCACTTTCCTTTCCTTATCTATTGCATCTTAAATCTATAGATCTTACAACAAAATTTCATCTAAATGAGGCCCATTTATATGAACGTTTTGTTGTCTTATTTTTATTGCTACTCCATTTTTGTTGTACAACATTAGAAAGTAGATAGTTGAGATCATATTGCTGAGTATTTATTAGGGATATGTGTCTAGGTCTTAGAAAAATTATTCTTCCAATAATATCATCCAGCTTCTCATAAGCCAATTGTGCAAAAATACCTCTAACCTCTTCTGTAACATATAAGAAAAAGTTGTCCAAATCTCCAGGTACACCAAGAAACCATGCCCACAATTCCTACCTCTGGCTAGCAACACCAACATGAAATTTTTTTGTGTATCAGATTCTTTCCATAATACAACCATTAGCTAACATGGATACTAAACCAAATCCTTACTCATCTACATCCATTGGAACTACCAACATGATATAAACTCCATTCTTGGAACCACCATCAACCCTTATAACAACTCTTTCACAAAACCCATTCTTAAAAAGTGTTTGATGTGTCTTTGTAAGACCAATCTCCCAAGGACCACTTGCATGTTTGATAGAAATCATTGAACTTCTTCCAATGCCCCCATCATGTCCCTATTTTTGTATTACATCGACATTTCCTTTTGCAATCCAAAGGAAACAATTTTGATTCCATCTTCTGCTACAATCTTGACAGAAAACTTTTCCTTTGGATTGACTTGGTGATGGTCAAAAATCAATTGTGCAAGGTCCTCAATAGAGTAGATATCATGATGTGGAGGATAATATATCATAGACACACCAGGTTTAGAGTTATGCACTCTTTCTATGTATGTGTTGACTTTATTTTTAGTAAATTTCCCTCCTTTGCTTGGATTTGCCCCTTGTGCAATTTTGATCTCCAATTGATCTACATTAACTAAATTTTTTCAAGTAATGTCAAACCAACCTGAAGCAACTTAATTGCACTAGTGGAATTTCCACCATTTACAAGACCTTTAAGGTGTGGTAATGTTGGTGAATATCCATTAACTACATATAATAAAGGTCTCCAATGCACAAGATCCTCACCACCTTTCCATGAATTTGAGTTTCCTCCTTTTGTTTTCATTATTACGAAAATTGGTTCATGTGTTTTCCTTGAAATAACACCAAGTGACATGCCCCCAGTGCAAAAGTGTTGCACAATTTTTGAATCTGGTTCAACCTTTCCCATAGGAATAGAAGGTTGATTACTTGCAAATTCTAGGAGGTCACGAAGGACATTTACTGGCCAGTTAGCAAGGTTTTGTTGGTATACTGAAAATGCATTTTCATTTTTCTCATGAATAACCTTACGTAAAAATTTTGACATATTTGTATTATTTTTGCAATATTCACCTCCAGGTATAAACTGTATAAAGTCGAAGTTTTCAAGTCTCCTAGAAGTATCCTCAAAGAAGGCTTTCACCCAAAATGACAATGATTCATGTGCCAAATGGAGGTGACCTGCAATTCATAAAGGATTTATCGATGGGTTAGTGACGATGAAACTTGCTATCCCACTTGATAAGGCCCTTATAACTACAAGAGTGGTTGAAGGGAGAGACCGTATAGTAGTAACAAAGGCTTTGGCTAGATGAATATTGTAGGTACATAATAACATCTCACACACAATTGATTAGATGCCAAATTTGGATTTCCAACAATTTCACTCAGCTTATTTTTAGGGACAAACACTGTCACAACACTCTCCATTGTGATGAAAATGTCTAATGTGTATGATGTATTTGATAATTGTTACGCAACCAAATCACAAAAACAAAAGAATGATAGATCAAAAACTTGAAAATAAGCTTGTTCGAGGGGGAAGCCTCCTTTTACATCACATAAATGGACAATTCTTGGATGATACAAATGACAAAACATACTTGGTGTATATAGGAGTATAAAGGGTCACAACATAATCACGGCCTACATAGCAATATAATGTGAGGGCTCAACAGCAACAATAGTGGGATTCTATGGGGCACAACAATAACAATACGGGGGCTACATGGGGCACACCAATAATAATATGGGGGCTACACTAATATTATAGGGACCTAACATGCCCCTCTCCCTTTAAAAATTGTTGTCCTCAACGCTTTAGCAATCAAATGTGATGCAACCAAATCACAAAACAAAAGAAAAGATATATCAACGACTTGAAAATTAGCCTCTTCGAGGAGGTAGCCTCCTTTACATCATATAAATGAACAATTATTGGATGATACAAATGAAAATACCTCTTTGGTATATAGGAGTCTAAGGGGTCACAATATAATCAAAGCCTACATAACAATAATAATATAAGGGCACAACAATAAAAATAGTGGGCTTCTATGGGCACATGGGGGTTACATGGGCACAACAATAACAATATGGGGCTACATGGACACAACAATAACAATAAGGGGGCTACACTAGTATTATAAGGACCTAACATGTCCCTCCCCTTCAGAAAAAAAGTGTTATCCTCAATGCTTGAGTAGTTCTGGATGATTCTGTATAAAATCCTTGTCCTCCCATGTGGAATCTTCAACTGATAAGTTCTTCCACTTAATGAGATACTTTGAAATTGATTGATTTCATAGCTATCAGGTTCTAGTCTCCGTGATTGCTCAAACTATTGGAGGATAGACAATTGTATGCAAAAATGGGTCATAAAGATGTCGAGTTATGAATTTGAAATCATCTACAAAAAAGGGAAGAAAAATGTTTTTGCATATGCGCTCTCAATAAGGGATGAGGATGTGGAAGCATTTCTTTGCTACCAAATGTTATGCAACCAGATCACGAAAACAAAAGAAAATATAGATCAAATACTTGAAAATAATCCTCTTCGAGGGGGAAACCTCCTTTTACATAACACAAATGAAAAATTCTCAGATGATACAAATGACAAGACCTCCTTGGTATATATATGATTCTAAAGGGTCACAATATAATCAGGGCCTACATAAAAATAATAATGTAAGGGATCAACAATAACAATAATGGGCTTCTATGGGGCACAAAAATAACAATATGGGGGCTACATGGGGCACAACTATAATAATATGGAGGCTACACTAGTATTATAGGGACCTAAAAATAACTCTTTAAACCTTGCAATCATTCCACCATGATTTGTAACCCCTCAAGAGCTGAAGGTAAAAACAAGCTTGGTAAATTCAATTAGAATTTTAATATTATGTGCCTCTGTCTTTCGAGGTTAATGTTTTGTAAGGTGTACTTGAGGTCTTATAGTATCATAAAGAGATATCACTGGTGCTGGGGGAGAAATGAATATCCTTGTTCTTCTAATGAGATATTTGGCCTACAGATTCACTATAACAACAACTACACTTGAGAGATTTGTTAGCTTAAGAAGAGTTGGAATCTTGAAAATGATTTTTTTCTTGTGTGGACTACCATCATACATAAACTATATTACAATGCACAAATCCGATGGCCTTGTACAAGTACTAATAAGTTGGACCACATTCTTATACCAAAATTTCCTCATAATGAACACTTCTTGGGAAGAATCCTAGTCCTAACGAGTGCCTCTATACAAGTCACCATAAGAACTAGATACCACTTTATAATCAATATATTTTTCATTCTCCCAATCATTTATTCTCTCATTTGATATTCTCACTAATGTATTTGTGTTGTTAACTTTTGTAGAATGCTTTTGACTACACTCATCAATCAAAAATGATGTTGAATCATTTGTGGCTGAAAATGCTAGGCCACTTTTGAAGCTATCTTTTCTTGGTGAATTTTGATAGAAAGTGGACATTGCATGTACCATGCACCCCAATTTTTTCGTGGAATAACTTCTTTATTGCTAGAGTTATGTTAAAAAATTACACTAATTTCTTGGTCTTCATTTGCTACTATATCATATTTAGATATGTTATCTTCTTTTCCCTTCACTTCTTTAAGGTATTCATGATTTCTTGCAGTGTGATACTTCTCTTTGTTGGCATCAAATGACATTTGGAATGCCAATGCTCCAACTTGATATATCACTTGTGTTAATTTATAGTTATATTGTTCAAAATTTTGCAAGAACTCTACATACACCTTTTCCACCGAGAGAACTAATTCTTGTAGAAACTGATTGGAAGAACTCCTCAGGCTAGCAAGATATATCAATCTAAAACCACTATAATGTTGTAAGGCTATAATGGGCCAATTCTACTAACAAATTAATATACTCACTTGAAAAAATCTCTGAATTTTTCTTTTAGGCATTTTCACAAACACTTTGTAAACAATTAATTCTTCAAACACTTAATGAATAATGACAAAACTCGCTCAATAAAATTTAAGAAACCACCATATACAATTTTACTTAGTGCAATTTGTCAATTAAACACCAATTATATCAGCCAAATTTTATTAGACTTTGTCATAGAAATTACAAGCAAAACTTTATTTTTGGAACTTGATAATTGCTCTAGCAATTTATGTGATTTGGATGCAAGAAGAGAATAATGATTATGGTTTCCATAAAAATAAAATTATAAACTACTTGATCATCTTGGCCCTCCACAAAATATTTTCAACCCTTTTAAAATTAGCTCAATCTCTCAAATAAATCGATCCTCAATGAAACTTGGCCTCCCCGAAAACAATTTGGCCTCTCCAAAGAACTCAACCCTTGCACAATACAGATTATTTCTCTAGTAAATAATTCGACCCCTGTCGATAAACTCGATTCCTACAAGAAATTTTGACCTCCAGGATGAGTATTGCATGCCAATAAATAAATCAACCCTCTCAAGTATTACGTGGCCTCTTCATAGACAATTAGTCCCTACTATGAAACATCATAAATAATACCATGAATAATTTGGCCCTAGACGGAATTCAATGGCCAACTAAAAGTTTTAGCCTCCTTCAAATTTTCAGCCTCCACAAATAAGAGTTTCTTGACCTTTATAATGGAACTCAACCTCTTTACAATTGTGCTCAGATTCACAATGTAACTCGCTCTCTAGGATTAAGTTGGCCTTCTCTAATCATTTTGACACCCACCTCGCACCCCCTGCAGAGAGATTTTCCTACCAAAAAAAATATCCATCACCACAATAATTTAATTTGGCCCTTCCTAGTGAATTTGACCACTTTAGATTATATTAAGTACTTGCATCATTTTTTCCTCCATTAGTTGAACCCAATATTTATAGCTAAGTGCGTTCCACCATATAATTTTGGCCCCAACAAAGTAATTCAACCTCCTAATATTAAATCAACCTCAAGAAAAATATATTTTCTACATCTCTTTCATCTCCCATGATCTCATGCAAGTGAAATTTTTGAGAAGTTGTGAGGAATTTGGATGGTCCCTCCTTTTTGATTGGCTAGGGTGGACGATTTCACCACTGAAACCAATATTAATTAGCTAGGGTAGATGGTATCACCACTGAAACTAATGTCCACGAGAGTTTCACACCCTTACACAAAGCTTTAATAGCCCACCAAATCAAATTAAAAAATATCCGATACATGCCCAAAAGTGAGCTCCAATTTCATTTTATAACTTTTATCATTAGAATACCTTGGGTCATCAAAATGCCATGGATCTCCCCCTTTTACCTTTTTCCCTCTCAAATATAAAGTGACTTTATAAAGCTTCTTCCTTATTAATCTGTATTCACTTAATAACACCCTTTTTCTTTGCAAAATTTAATTACTTGACATCACCTTAGAAATGTTTCTTTTCCACCCAATTGATATTAAATAATTAAACTAATTGATCATTTGAAAAATAACATTATGTACAATATTTTCAAGCCTGGAGTAAGCTACAAAAAACTAGGAATTACAATTGTATGGGATTTTTCCAGTAATTTCATTTAGTGGTGAACTACAAGAAGGGAAGCACAAACAAATTGGCCAACATGCTTTTAAGGCCATCCACATCAAAGTTCACAACTTCGAAAAATCTGATGCACATGCATCCATTCACCTAATTCATCAATGATACATACAAAGAGGCATATTTAAAGGATGAGAACTCCAAGGAGGTGTTTAAGCAATTGTAGAGCTAGAGTCATGTGCATGATGGTGACACAATTAACTAGCATCTCTAGGATGGATTACTCTACAAGTAGGATAAGTTATGTGTTCCTAAAGGTGAGTGATGGCAATTGATTAGAGAGGCTCACACCTCAAAGGTTGCAAGGTACTTTGGTGTAGGGAAGACAATGGCCAACTTGCAGAGGTATGTGTATTGGTCCAAGATGAAAGAACATGTAGTTAGGTTCATAAGAGGATGAATGATTTGTTGTAACAAGGAGCTTAGTAATGGGAAACATGGTCTATATCATTCCTTACTTGTATGCATTTGTCCTTGGGAAAGAATTTCCATGGAATTAGTGGGAGGATTACCAACAACTAGGAAGGGACATGACTACCTATTTGTGGTACTTGATAGTAGCAATAAGGTGTGTGCTATAACACCCAATAAAAATACCTTTAGTGGGGAAGAAGTAGCAAACTTGTTCTTTGGACAAGTTTAGGTGCACTTTGGGATACCAAGGAGCATTATTTTAGATAGGGACACAAGATTTCTTAGTGAATTTGGGAATACATAGTTAGAGAAGATGAAAACTAAGTTAAATATTTCTACAACATTCCATCCATAGACAAATGGGAAGACAAAAGTAATCAACATGACTTTGAGGGTGTTGTAGCTGCTACAACCACCCTCCAAAACTTTTCCCAAGCTTTGATTTTGGAGCCTTCCTTCTGTCCACAAGATCTTATCTTCTACTATCTTCAAGAATTCATGCTATGATAACGACTTATCTTTTCATGCTTTTCTTGTGTTGTTGTGTACTGATCCCGACTAGACAAGTTCAAACACAAGTTAGCTTCTGACTTGACCTTGCAGCATTGTTGGGCTTGCCTCTATAAACTACACAATCTTAGAAGGCAGACCAACCTAGCCTCCAGAAACTATGCAATCCTTCTTGGCAGGATAGCCTTGAGCTTGAAAATTGTGCAGTTATGGATGGTAGCCGAACCTTATTGATGGAAATTGCACAAAGCATCCCTTGAGCTCAGAAAATGCACAATGCACTGAGTCAAGAAGTTTCCCAATCCTTAGGAATTGCACAATCCTCCTTGCCAGTGTGCATGTAAGTTTCCTGAAAAAGAAAAAAAGAAAAAAACATCCCTAGAAAATAGGGATACACTAATTAATTTCTTGAAGGTGGCACACTTACTATTTTGGAACTTTCTGCCAAGTGTCAGTTTTGCCTTGGTTTTAGGCATGCCCGTCATAAACTATAATCAGTCTAGATCTATATATTGGATGACCCTAAAGCTCATTTGTACATTCTATCTTGGATCTCTAGCATTCCCAAGGAGATTAAGAAGTCTTCGATGGAGTTTGTGGTGCTTTTCTGGGTGAGTTATGCTTTTGTCATCTTTTGTCGTTTTTTTGCCACTTTTTGTCGTCTAGCTTCTGTGAGCATTGTTTTGCTTGTTTATTTTCATGGTTGCTGGAATTTTAATGTATATTAGCTTGTAGAAGTGTTGCTTCAGTCTGTCATTTTCCTTTTACAATTATCGCATTAGTTTCCTTATTTTTTCCCGTCAGTGGTCATCGTTGCAACGACTTTTCTTACATGTTTGTTTTTCATTTTGCATGTTAATATTTTTCACTTGTTTTGCACTAATCTATCCATACTTAGTCATATCTGCTCTTTAACATGCATCACCACTCCACCACTCAAGTCTTCTTGTTTCCCACACTCTCACCCAATATCTGAGGCTCAAGATCTTAGCTTGGCCTCTGAGAGTGTGAAATGCACAATATAGGCTGAACCAACTGTGCATTGTGCAATTCCATAGCTCAGGCATGTCTCCTTTTCCACTGAGACTATGCAATGTATGGTCTCTCCAATATTCTACCCAGGATGGACCGCACATTGCACAATCTCTAGCCTCAAGCTGCATCATTGACCACAAAGATTTCACCATGCACAGTTCCTCTAGCCAGTCTCCCTCCCTTGATCTCAAGAATTGCAAAATTCTCCTCATTATTTCACTGGTTTGTTGCTTGATCTTTCCTTGAAAGTTGATTTGCTGAAGCTAACATATTTCTTCCATGAGTGATTTTTCCTCCCACAAGTATTGGAGGTGTTGAGAACTTCTCTTCATCAGTCACTATTATCATGACACCCAAGAGAACTACTTCAAAGGATAGCACAAAGAGTAGCATCAGGGAGGAAGTTGAGAGTACGTCAGTTTACTTTCCAGTTTACTCAGACACTCAACAATTTGTAGAAAAGGAATCATATATCACATGGTAGAAGGTGAATGAACTTTCCTTATCAAGAATTTTCAAAGCAGATCTAGAAGACTGACAAGTGTATGTTAATGTCCAGACGCTGTGGTTACATAGGATTGCATGTAGGTACCCAATATTTCCCATGTGTAGATGTTATTAGCTAGATACTATCTCACATGGATCCAAAGACTATGAATCTTGGTAGTACCAGTGGACTATCATCTCATGTACCATTTTCTTAAGTCAGAATCGCTCATGGATTTGTACTTCTATGCAAAAACCAACTACTTGAGCACCAAGGAGATTGTTAAAGGCTAGGTAAAAGAGCCAACAAAGTTTTGTCAGACACCCACCAATACATACAAGATAAAATATCTCACGAGGGCTTATCAGTTGTTGATAATCCTATGTTGCAGAATCTATGGTCCGCAGAGCACTAAGACCTTTCTTGAAGGGTGGGATTTCTTATTGGATCAAGTTGTTGTTGGGTCCATATAATACTAGTGATTACCCCAGTACTATTGTAGTTATACCCCTTATTAATATTGTTGTGCCCCTATTGCCCCCATATTGTTATTATTGTGCCCCATAGAATCCATCTATTGTTATTTTTGTGGCTTTATATT
>APFE031709435.1:465531-476069 GCA_000404065.3 Pinus taeda
TAGTGATTACCCCATTACTATTGTAGTTAAACCCCTTATTAATATTGTTGTGCCCCTATTGCCCCCATATTGTTATTATTGTGCCCCATAGAATCCCTCTATTGTTATTTTTGTGGCTTTTATATTATTATTGTTAGGTCGGCTAGATTATATTGTGACTCCTTAGACTCCTATATGTAGAAAGGAGTTTTTCATTTGAATCATCCAAGAATTGTTCATTTATGTAATGTAAAGGAGGTTGCCCCCTCGAAGAGGCTGAATTTTAAGGCGTTGATCTATCTTTTCTATCTTTTCTTGAGCTGATTTCATAACAGTTGTGAACAAAGGTGAACCATTCAAATGGTCATATGTGTTGGCTTAACAATTGTGGATCCATGTATCTAACACCTTTAGTCCTTCCAAGGGTGGTAAGCTAGATTTTATATGTCTGCATATTTACTGGATGCAATCTGCACACACAATGCATTCCTTGACATGAATTGGACTTGGATACCATGGGAGCCTACTGTGTATGTTCATTTCAAGATGCTTTGAGAGTGCAACCAGAAAGGAATAATGGAGAAGTTAACTGATCACTTCCATATTCCTTGGTAAAAGATGATCTTTGAGGAAGAGGCACCTTGCATGTCACATGGGGAAATGGAAGCAATATCACAGATAGAAGATTGGTTCGCCTCACCTGATGGAGCTTTCCTCAGGGTTTTTGGCGGATAGAAGTCTATGTATCTTTTACCAAGGTATGCCACTAATAAGTTAGTCTTGCAAGAAGGTGTGTATCATCTCTCCACAAAGTCGTCCACAACTTTGCACAGGAAGAAGAAAGCACCTTGGCCAACTCTTCCTATGCAAATCAAATTGTACAAGAAATTTGTGGATACCGAAGGGAATGTAATAGAGAAGCTTTCATTCAGTACTCAGGAGTTTAATTTGTACGATCTAATGAATATTTGAAAAGACCACTGTGCAAGAATCCATTTTTAGTGGCTAAGCAAGACCTTTCACTAGACGGAGGATGATGGATGGAAGAATTTCTACAATGCCTCCAAGTCCCGCAAGGCAATAGATTTTGTAGGAACTTCAAAAATTACTCTGTAGTAGGAAGGCACTCCAGAGGCAGCACTAACAGAAGCGTGAAACCTAGTGTGTGAGAAGGGAAAGAGGAAGGTTGTGTATAGTCATGGGGGAGAGCGAAGTCACAAGACGAAAGTAGATCTAGCTATTATGAAAGTGACTTTAGCGGAAAAGGCAAGGAGGAAACATAGGGTGTAGGAAGTAGAACATAAGCATAGGGAAGAACGAGAGAAAAAGAGATTTGAGTAAGAAAGGAATAATTAGGAAGAAGAGGAAAGGCGAAAGGCACTAGCAGAAGAAAAAAAACAAAGACAAGATGAAGAGTTCAAATAGAACCAGAAGTCAGAGGAGGAGAGAAAACATATGAAGGACAAAGAGCTCACTCAAGACATAAAGGAGTTGAGAGAAATTCAAGACATGGAGGAACTAGAGCCACAGAACCAAGATGTTGACCTGATGCCAAGTACACACTAGGTCACCATTCAGTCTCCCCATCATCCAACAGAGAAAACCCCAAGCGAGGAAGAGGAAATTGTTCCTCTCAACGAAGGTCTAGTTACGGATACGTACAATCTGACTTATGATAAGCTTCAGAAAAAGATTGTACAAGAAAGGAAGAAACATTTTATAGATGACCTCACATCTCCTACGTTCATTAGAGAAAGGGTGATTATGATAGACACAAGAAGAGATCCTGGTGCCATTGTTGATACCAACTTGGCCTTCACAAGTCCTTCGAAGTCAAATATAGATTATTTGTTGGCCGAGAACAAACAATTGGGAAAGAACTTGCAGGATACTAGGCAAGAGGTTGAACGACTCTGAGCAGAGGTACAAAACACAATTTCTGCATAGGTCCATCTGGAAGAGCTGAAGGAAATGATACTTGGTGAAGTATCGAAACTGGGAGAGGCCATGCAGAGTCTTTATGAGGAGATGTTTACCTTACATAAGGTAGCTGTCTACTTGCATTGCTTGCAGCAAAATGTAAAGATTTTTTTAAAACTCTTAGGAATGTACAAGATGCCATCACTATGATGCATGAATGGTCAATCCTATACAAAGGGGCACCACTTGACTTGGGAAAGAAAGTAAAGCAAGAGGTAGAGTTGGAGAAGGAAAAGGTTCAGATGCTTATCCAAAATAGCAAACAACTCACCTCAGTCATTTCCAACACTCAGGCCTCATATACACATTTGGATAACAACCTAGGCTTCTTGGTGAAATATCACAGGATTACATCATTCATCTCACTGATGGAGATCAAGCGTAGGAATCAGTTTATATAGGAGATTGAAGAATACTTGGAACAGTTGAGACAAGTAACCATCAAGGAAGATCTTGGAGAAAATATATAGAATATTCACAAGTACATTGGTGGCCCTGTCCAAATCAACATGATGTTGGTCTTGCTCAAGAAGGAAACACAAATTGGTTCCAAGTAAATGTATCTAGATGCCATGGAGGATAGATTCCACTTCCATCTAGACACCATCACACAAGTTTGGGATGTTATCGCGCAATACAAAGCTTGGCACCTCTATTGTGTCTTATTAGGTTGTCTAGTTGTCTCTACCCAATTTTTTCTTATATGGGTACGAGTAAATTGTAATATTATTTTTTGATTAATTTCCAAGTGGAATTCCAAGTGTCAATATTAGAATGTGAAGAGTCACAATGTAATGAATGTAATGATTCATTTTGTAAAGAAGTTGAAGATTAACGAGGGAAGTCCAAGATTCACAAAGTGGAGTTGAACAGTCACCCCTTCTTGTTATAAATATACCCTCATACTCATGTAAAGAGGCTTTTGGGGAGCCAATATTTTGGCTAGGCTTTTAGCTTAGAATCAGGAGCTTAAGAGTTTGTGAGAGCCTTAGATTCTCTGTAGCATAGAGGGAGTATCTTTCTTTGGAGGAGCAAGTGTTGAGTTCGTGTTCCACTATTGGGGCTAGTGGTCCGTCAATGGTATATCTATGATTGGAACTTTCACTTAATAAAAGCTTAGAGCTGACATATTTTCATGCGTATTCTTGTTATGTTTGCAATGTATGCTATTTAACTTATGCTTATGATTATGAACTATTTTGTTTGCATTGGTATGAATCTTGTTGAATGCATGTTGTTGTATAATTCCATCATTGTTAACTTGTGACCTATTTCACAGATTAGCTTGTGATGTCTTTATGCTTGTGTGTTCCTTTCAAGATGTGTATTGTTAAAAGATTCTAAGGGACTCACTCATTTTCCCTTCACGTGTTAGAAACTTCATGCATTACACTTGAATTTCCACAGAGTCACACACTTGTTCCCAACAAAGTCACCATACACCACTCCATGCGTTATTGCAACCAAGGAACATCATTAAAACCCATTGCATTGGTAACCAGGCCATATTCCGAATGTTGGCAGGTCTAGCATCGTCAACATTTATGGCACTAGAATTAGGGCCAGATGACAAGCTAAGCTCATGAAGTCTATTTGAACTTTCAACATCCTTAATGGCTTCTTCCCAAATATTAACCCTGACATGTTTTTCTAGAACCACTAATCTGAAAGTTCCTGTGGCAATAATTCATGACTTGTCAAATCTAAAATTCTATGGTGAGGGTGGAACAACCATTCTCGAGTACACTGCTTGTTTTATCGAATTTTGTACAAAACATAATATTCACTGTGAGGATACTGCGTGCAAATTGTTCGTCCTCACATTCGAAGAGTGTGTAAAGGAATGGTACCACACATTGCCTATCTCTTCCATTCACTCTTTTGAACATATTGTTAAGGATATTTATTATGCCTTTGACAGGTATGATTATAAATTTGTTTTCAAGAAAATCGCATGATTGCGAAAAACACCTGATAATCTCTTAATGATTTTCATGATCGTTTCACTTTTATTTTTTGAAGATGATATTGATTGGAATTTAATGAAAGAGAAATTTCAATTTTTTGTTCACATTTTGATGAATTAATGCGAAATGAGTTTTTTGAAAGTCTCCCAATGTACCTCAGTAATAGAGTTTGTAAATATGTGACAAACAAAGTTGCTATTCCAAGTGACTCTTCGTCTTCCCTTCATCTAACAAATCGATTTCTGCAAGTTGAGATGAGAGAACTTGAGAGTTCATTTGCTAATTTATCACCATCTTCTCCCACCCCACTACTCAAAATTTAAGTGCAAGTTTGGATTGCCAATTTGATGTTTGCGATGGTGTGTTATCTCCTCGTCCTCCATCTGTTGATTCCTTTGGTCCTCCTGATTGTGAGTTGCTTGGTTCACCTGTTTCTGTTGGTGTTCATGAGGATCAATTTTACGATGGAGTTATTGTTGTGTAACCAAACTATGATATCATTTACAATGACTATGTGTGGGAGTTTATCTCTAAACAAGAACCTACGATGAAGGTTGATATTTCTCCTTCCGCACCTCTCCCTCATTATCCTGAAATATTCCATGATTCTGTCATTCCTGTTGAATATTTCAAAGAATTGGTTTCTGATGATGTTATTTCCAATCACACTCAAAACTTGTAGGATGTTAGTTTTACAGCCGAATGCTAAGAGGAAAAATATTTTCTTCTTGATCTTCCCAATCCATCATCTAATCATTGTGAATAATTAAAGGGTGAAATTTCTTGTTTTCAATCTTCCCCTCTTTATGGTTCATTAGATCATGAGGATGCCTATGTTTTTGATCTTTAACTTTCTAATCATGGCTGTCATGATCACTTCGTTGATTCATTTGGTCATGATTTTGTTCTTTGGATGGTTGATCTGTCTAAGCCACCGGTTTTTGATAATCTATATTCTAATGCTTTGGAACTTCCCGAAGATGTCGAGGCACTTCAGCCCGAGCTGATGGTTATTTCATGTTCTCCCAGTCTTGAGGCCATTTCTAATTCTAATAAGAACATTGATGTATCTTTCAAGGTTCCTCATCACTCCTCTGCACAAATTGAAAATCCATCTGTATCTCAATTTTCGCATCCCCCATATGTACTGCATAATACCATTGCTCAATATTTGGAGGAATAATACATGATGAAATCTATTACGAAACAAAATTTGTCCTCTTTGTTTAATCTCACCCAGTTTGCAAGTTTGAAATATTGTTCTTGTGTACCATATTTTCACAGTGTGTTGGAACACTATAATTCTTCCGCAGATTGTCTTGCATGAAATTTTCTTTCGTATTTGTTTGCGTGCAGTTTTAAACTTTTAATGTTATGACATGCACCACTTTATCTTTCTTGTTTGTTATTATTGTTGAATATTTTTCTTGATATGCGTTCCCTTGCCTATATAGGCCAGTTGATGCGTCGATGGTTACACTAGAAATTTCATTTTACATTGGTTTGGCCTATTTTTGGTTAGTGTAGGAGTAGGGGTAGTTTGTTTTTTTCTTTGCTTTGTTTCGTTTTGTCTGATTTAATTTCTTCCCACTCTTTTCATTTCTTTCAGTTGTAGGATAGCTTCTGAATGAGACCGTGTTTGGTTTCCAAAGCAAGCATGGTGAATTTTACGAGGAAGTTATGGTACTGTCAACAGTTAGTTATATGTTTATTCCCTCACTTTGCATGAATATTTCATCTTTTAGTTGATGATACCCTGATGGAAAATACGCCTTTTCAGAGAAAACCATAGTGGAATTACGATGCTTGAATCTATAACTAGTACCACCTACTCTAATCAGTCTTTTATTTTAATTCCTTGTCAACTAAGTTGAGTAGAGTATGGAGGGAAGGAAACTTTAACAAGTTTGTAAGAGGTATATATATATCCTTCTCTGAAGGGAAAACCTCTTTTGCTCTCACTAAGTTGGGATCCCTCTTCTGCCTCATTAAATCAATAAGTTCCTATGCACAGTTCTTGGAGAAAAATAAAAAAAATGAATATATATATAATATTATAATATATATATATATATATATATATATATATATATAATATATATATATATATATATAAATAAAAGGTGAAAGAAGAGAAAGGATTCCTGTGCAAAGAGGTGAAGCAAACAACTTTGCCAGGGTATTGTCCAGACTCGCTGGCAGTGGAGCAATGTTTGTGTTCCTTAAGTGACTCCACTGGGGTACTATCCTGGATTGCTGGCAAGTGAAGCAACACCAGAGACGAAAACTAAGAATTTGAATTTTTTTTTCACTTATGTATCTATATAATCCTCATCCCCAATCAGAACAACTTGGTTTGACTTGGCTTGGTTAAGTGTGCCAAAAATGAAGAGAATGGTAGGAATTATATCTTTAACACAAGCTAAGTGAAAAATATATGACAATTAATGAACTGAGCAATACTTCCTGAAGTGTTAGATTTTTTTTTTTTTTACATGAGGTAATATCCATACAAAGAGCTGGAGTTCTACCATTGTGTCTCCAAGTGTTGTTGCTGCTACAACCACCCTCCAAAATTTATCCCATGCTTTGATTTTGGAGCCTTCCTTCTGTCCACATGAGCTTATATTCTACTATCATGAAGTATTAATGCTATGATAAAGACTTATATTTTCATTCTTTGCTTGTGATGTATTTATCCCAGCTTGACATCTTTCAAACACAAGCTAGCTTCTGAATTGACCTTGCAACATTGTTGGGCTTACCTTTAGAACTGCACAATCTTGGAAGGCAGACCAACCTTGCCTCTAGAAACTGCACAATCCTTCTTGGCAAGCTTGCCTTGAGCTTGAAAACTGACATTTCTGGATGGCAGCTCAAACTTGTTTATGGAAACTGCACAAATCATCCCTTGAGCTCAGAAATTGTGCAATGCACTAACTCAAAAAGTTGCCTAGTCCTTAGGAACTGTGCAATCCTTCTTGGTAGTGTGTATGCAATTTTCCCGAAATACCCAAAAAGAAAAAAAGTAAAAAAGATCCCAAGTAAACAGGGATTCATTAATTAGTTTCCCAAAGGTGGCACACTTACTAATTTGGAACTTTCTACCAAGTGTCTCTTTTTCCTTGATTTTAGGCATGCACGTCATAAACTCTAATCAATCCAGATCTATATAATGTATGCCCCTAGATCTCATTTGTACATTCTATCTTGGAGCTATAACATTCCTAAGGATATCAAGGAGCCTTCGATGGAGATTGCGACACTTTTCCAGATGAGTTTTGCTTTTGTCATCTATTATCAGTTTTTCCATCACTTTTTGTAGTTTGGCTTCTATGAGTGTCATTTTGATTATTTTTCATCATGGTTGCTAGAAGTTTAATGTATATTAGCTTGTACAAGTGTTGGTTTTGTCCATTGTTTGCCTTTTACAAGTGTCGCATTAGTTTTCTTGTTTTTGCCCATTAGTGGCTGCCTTTGCAGCGACTCTTCTTGCATGCTTGTTTTTCTTTTTTCATGCTAATATTCCACACTTGTTTTGCACTGATTTATCCAGACATAGTCAGATCTACACTTTAACATGCACGACCACTTAGATATGCTTTTTTCTCACACTCTCACTAAGCAAATCTACCCTTTCCTTGGACTATGAGACTGTATAATGCATAGTACAGGATGACCCAACTACACATTGCACAATTCCATGGCTCAGGCCTATCCCCTTGGTCACTGAGACTATGCAATACATAGTCTCTCCCACAGTCTGCCTAGGGTGGACTGTGCATTGCACAATATCTATCCTTAATCTGCATTACTGGCTGGTGAGACTACGAATTTCATAGTTCCTTCGGCCAGTCTCCCTCCATTGACCTCAGGAATTACGTAATTATCCTTATTAGTTCACTATTTTGATGCTTGATCTTACCTTGAAAGTTGATTTTTTGAAGCTAACTTATGTTTTCCATGAGTGATTTTTCCTCCCATAGATATTGCAGGTGTTGAGCACTTCTCTTCATCAGTCACTGTTATCATGGCACCCAAGAGAACCCCTTGAAAGGATACCACAAAAAGCATCATTGGGGAGGCAGTTGAGAGTACACCAGTTTACTCAGACACTCAACTGTTTGTAGAAAAGGAATTAGATATCACATGGCAGAAGCTGAATGAAATTTTCTCAGCAAGAGCCTTCAAAGTAGATATGGAAGATCGAAAAGTGTATGTCAATGTCTAGAAGTTGGGGTTATAGAGGATTGCACACAGGTACCCAACATTCCCATGTGTAGATTATTAGTTGGATAATTTCTCACACCAATCCAAAGGCTATGACTCTTGGCAGTACCGATGGACGGAGGCTTGCTTCTTTTTTGGTAGCACACTATCATCTCATGTACCATTTTCCTAAGCCAAAATCGCTTATCAATTCGTACTTATATGAAAAAACAAACTACTTGAGAACCAAGGAGATTGTTAAAGGCTGGGTGAAAGAGCCAACAAAGTTTTGTCAGACACTCACCAATACATACACAATAAAATCTCTTAGGAGGTCCTATTAGTTGTTATTAATGATATTTTACAGAATCTACGGTTAGCAGTGCACTAAAAAATTTCCTGAAGGGTGGGATTTCTTATTGGACTAGGTTGTGAACGAAGATAAACCATTCAACTGGTCAAATTTTTTGGCTCAACAATTGAGGATCCATGTATCTAATTCCCTTATTCTTACCAAGGGTAGGAAAGCTAGATTTACATGCTTTCATGTTTACTGGATGCAATCTATGCACACAATGCATTCCCTAACATGAATTGGACTTGGGCACCATAGGAACCTACCGTGTATGTTTATTTCAAGCTTCTTTCAGAGTACAACCACAAAGGAATAATGGAGAAGCTAATTGATCACTTCCTCATTCTTTTGTATAAGATGATCTTTGAGGAAGAGCCACCTTGCATGTCACATGGGGAAATAGAAGAAGTATTAGAGATAGTAGATTAGTTTACCTCATTGAATGACACTTTCCTTAGAGTGTTTGGGAGACATAAGTCTCCTCATATTTTACTGAGATATGCCACCGATAAGCTAGTCATATAAGAAGTTGTGTATCATCTCTCCATAGGGTTATTTGTAGTTTTTCACAGGAAGAAGAAAGAACCTTGGACAACTCTTCCTATACAAATCAGATTGTAGGATATCAAGAATATGAAAGTCATGGATACCGAAGGAAAGGTGATAGAGAAATTTGCATTCGGTACACGGGACTTCAATATATATGATCCGAGGAACATTTTCAAAGGCTACTATGCAAGGATCCATTTTCAGTGGATAAGAAGGACCTTTCAGTGGTCGTAGGAGGATGGATGGAAGAATTGTTACAATGCCTCCAAGTCCTGCAAGCTGATCAATTTTGCAGGAATTTCACAAGTTTCTTCATAGCAAGAAGGCACTCCATAGGCATCACTAGTAGAAGTGCACAACCCAATGCATAAGAAGGGAAAGAGGAAGTTTATGCATAGTCCACACAGAGAGAAAAGTCGCAAGATGAAAGTAGATCTAGTTATTATGAAAGCAACTTTAGTAGCAAAGGCAAGGAGGAAACAAAGGGTTTAGGAAGTAGAATGGAAACATATAGAAGAACAAGAGAAGAAGAGATTGGAGGAAGAAAGGAAGAAACATGAAGAAGATGAAAGGCAAAAGGCAATAGCATGGAAACAACATAGAGACAAGCTGAAGAGCTTGAATAATACAGACAGTCAGAGGAGGAGAGAAAATAGATGTAGGACAAAGAGCTCACTCAAGAGATAGAGTAGTTGATCGAAATTCAATACATGGAGGAACCAGATCCGTAGAACCAAGATATTGACCTAATTCCAAGTACACAACCGGTCAACATTCATTCTCCCCATCCTCCAGTAGAGCAAGCTCCAAGCGAGTAAGAGGAAATTGTTCCTCTTGATGACAGTCTAGTTATGGATATGTATAATTTGACTTATAACAAGCTTCAGAAAACTATTGTACAAGCAAGGAAGAAACATTTTCCAGATGACCTCACATCTCCCATGTTTATCAGAGAAAGGGTGATCATGGTGGACACCAAAAGAACTCCAGGTGCCATTGCCGTAGAAGACTTGGCCTTCGCAGGTGTTTTGAAGTCAAATATAGATTATTTGTTGGCTGAGAAAAAACAAGTGGAAAAGAACTTGTAGGCTGCTAGGAAAGAGGTTGAACAACTCTCAACAAAGGTATAGAATGTTGCTTCCACCTAGGTCCATCTGGAAGAGATGAAGGCAATGATACTTGGTGAAGTATCGACACTTGGAGAAACCATGCTGAGTCTTTATGAGGAGCTTGTTACCGTGCATAAGGCAGTTCTCCACTTGCATGGCTTGCAACATAAGTGAAAATATGTTGTCAAAACTCTCAGGAATGTACAAGATTCCATCATGTTGGGTTTGGAGCATGATTATCTTAAGTATTCAAAGGTATTGCCACATTGGATCCCAGTTCGAAATGGGGTGGCAACACCGCTCGTAAAATATTCGCTGCAGGGGGGGTCCAGGGGAGGGCAGTTGCGACCTTTGGGGAGCCCCCCCTAATGGGGGGTTTCGGGGGTAGCG